>JARHVA010011745.1:0-28824 GCA_037957365.1 Torreya grandis | reverse complement strand
TTACTCTATTTTTCTCATGTTTCTATAGTCTACATGTATAAGGAGGGAAAATTTATGGCAGATTGCCTTGATAATTTTGGTATTGGTGATGACAAATTGGTCACATGGGATAGTCTTAATCATATCCATTCCCAAATCTTACACACTCTCAATAATTATTGCACCTTATATTTTCCTTGAGTTTGTTTGGGCTATCCTATTTGATGTTTTAATGAATAGTGTGAAACTAGGGTGGGTTTATGATTTACAACCCATTCAATAATTAAACACCAATAATAACTTTATTTGGATCAAATTATCTAGAAGTATTATAGGCATTTATATTTATAATAAATTGATAATGCGGGGAGAGAGAGATCAAATAGAACTTCTGTCATGTTAAAATGTTTAGAACAATAGGAAGGTCTAGAAGAAACTCCACAAGGGGGGTTTGGAATATTTTATGTAACAAATTACTGATCGTGATGAAAACCTATCAAAGGAATTTGTTATTGAATGGAACAAATGAATTTTTAGGATGAGGGGTCTCTTCACATTTAGGTCTCAAAGGAAAATATCAGGGAGTTAACATGTACCCTCTACAATAGAACAAAAGCATTCAAAGATAGTAGTAGGAAGTTAGATCTCATGCAAAAGTTTTTCAAGATGGATGAAGAGATGAAAACCAATAAAAAAGGATTCTTTAGACTCAACCTCATAAAATTATGGTTGGATATATACCTACATATTATGAAATATCTCACCTTAGAAGGTAATTTCATAGTCATATTATCACACCACTTCCTTCTACTCAATCATTTTAAAGGCTACAAAATTAGTCTAATTTTTTACTTTTTAAAATCATTAGAGAGTACTACATTGTCATACTAGGTCATAAATAAGAATGAAATCATACATCATGGTTTGATTTTTATAGTAATTCAAAAAGGAGAACCTATTCCAACCAAACCCCTTCCCTATACTAAAGAGCTCCCCACAAAATAGCCCTTAATTGAAGTCCCTTAGCCTTTGGATAATGTAGATATTTCCCCCATCCTAGTTTCCTTTACCTCCTCCATTAGCCTTTTTCATACTCCCCTCAACCATATGATCATCCCCTCTCCACCCTTAGCCAAAAAATGTATGTTCATCAATAGTCCCACCAAAGAATTACCCACCCCTAAACTCACTCTTACACTATCCCTTAAAGACTCCTTGAACTAGTGCAATAGAGAATTGGGGGTTTTTTTAGACAATATAGAACATTTTAGTATGGTCATGTTTAGCCTCATTGAGGATTAGAATAGATGAAAGGTAGCTATGGTGAAGCTTAAAAATGATGTGGATGTAGTTTTAAAGAAGAAAGATACTTTGCCTGAGAAGAAAATAGACCCAATGGAAATTTTTGAACAATCCCCTATGTAGGATAGGATAAATCTAAAATATTATGAAGGCCCATCGAGGAGGACTAGGGGAAAAATCAGAAAGACTTTACTAAAGGAATCTATCCTAGAGACTGAAGAAGAGTAGGAGACTAAAGAAGAGTAGGAGACCAGTTAGTAAACTACAAGATCTAAGGAGCTTTATAGGTCTATAAGTTAATTGGTTTATGGTATTTTATGTTTAGTTGGTTAGTATTATTAGTCTATTTTTTCTTTTGGTTTATGGTTACTTTTTACTAGGTTGAAGGCCTTCTATCTTGAATTTTTACCATTCTTCAGATATTTTTTGCCTATACTTCTTTTTGTTATATTAGAAGTTATAGGAGCCCTTTAAAACCTACATATTAACCTTATCTAATAAAAAAAAAATTGATAAAGAGAGATATTGATAGGAAACAATATAGATTAGATATCTTTCCTTCAAGAGATTTTTATTTTATAAGCTTTACTCTATTGGATAGGTTAGATCATATAGTTTTAATTTGATTTTTATTTTATTATGAAATAAATATTTGGGTTATGAATATAATGATGTAAAATTCAATGTTTGATTTGATTATTTATTCCCATAATTATTTGAAAACCCTTCTACACATCTTAAGATCAATTTTGGGTCCATAAATCCCTTATGATTAAAATAGTCTGATTTCATATTGACCTTCATGATAGGTGAAAGGGTTGATTTTTTGTCGTAATAATTTTTACCATTAACATAATATAGAATATAGTCTTATATTTTGATCTTTGATACTTGGCACCATGAAAATTTTACCTTTTATAATCAAATTTATTTTTATGGGTTATTCCTTGAATATTTTATATGTGCGTATGCCTTTTTCAATTATGTTCCCAAAGAGTGTTAGGTTCTCCATGTGATTATTTAATAAATAATAGCCTTAGGTTGTATACACAAGTGGAAATTCATTAATTTATTATCATGATCAAACTATGAACATATTTATGCTAACATAATGAAGACTTCATAATTTGAAAAAAAATCATTATGGGTCCTTAGACATTATAGATAAAGGGAGACACATGCAGTAAGTGGCATTGTTCAGGTTAATGGTTATATCCTAGATGTAAAAAATAAGGATCTAAGGTATGGATAAATTATGTTTAATATTCTAAAGGTGTTTTTATAGACCAAGCTAATATTAAATAAATAGTCTAGTGGATATAGGTGAGTAAGAAAGTAGATGTGTAAACTTACATAGGGAAAGTGTGATCAAGATTCATATATATGTGCATTACCTATGAATGTCAAAGTATGTAAATTTTGATGTTACCAAAGTGATACAGACCAAATTTAAGTGTCTATAATAAGATGAAATAATCTTGACAAATTTATAGGTTGAAATATTCTTGATAAATTTATGAAGATGAAATGCTTCAGATAGCTATATAAAATGAATACTCATGTTAGTCTTGTAGAGATTAAATTCTCATGATGAATTTGTAATTTTTTTAATAGATATTGAGGGTAAGGGCCCTCACCCATACAAATAATGAAGCACAAAACTCAAAAAAAGTGGTGTTCTACAAAATACTGAGACAACCAACCAAGAGCAAGTCCTAAAGGGACAACTATAAATCAATAAGGCAAAAACCTTGGGGATAAAGAGTAACATAAATTACAATAATAATAATACAAAAAGAGTTAAGAGAGTCACCTATAGGGGTTGGAGATATTTTGACTATGGTGAATTATAAAGAGGACCTAAACACCTTGTTGAGACCAACATACCCCCATTTTTTTTCTACTTTTGCTAAAAGGGGACCCTTGTGAATGTTTCAAAACATTTGTGTTATGGATTGAATGTAAAAGGGTAATTCTCTATTGAAATTTAAAGGAAATTCAATTAAAAGACATGAGCCTCAGTGTATCTAGTTGTGATTATGTGTCATGAACTAATATTGCTAATGATTGTCTTTTAGGTGATTAGTTGTAGGTTCTATAGAGAAAGCTAGGGTTCATAAGAAGTAAACCCTAGGGGTTTAAATTTGAATGTCCATGGGAAAATTTTAGCAACAATTTATATTTCCTTTCAGTTATAAAAATCTAAGTCTAACTTTATATTAAGCTTTGATTATGTTTTTTAACATGACCAAACATTAATATAAAATAAAGACTTGGACCTATTTTTTCCCCTTTAAAACCTAAGAGCCCTTTGGATTAACTAGGTTTTTATTAAGGTTTAAATATATTTGTGTTTGCAAGCATGAAAAAAAAATTTAAAGGTCAAAACCTTAGTTTAAACCTTTATAGATATCAGGCCTTACTTAAATCTCATGCACTTTTATAGATCCAATACCTTGTGTTCAATCAGAGATTTTTATCCAATGGTATGAACTAAATATGACACCAAAATGGAGACCAATCACTATCATGCACTCAAATTATGATTTGATAATCTTCATTGCCTCAAAGGCCTTAATCTGATGGTGTGTATCGACCTCAGATCCCTAAGAATTCTCAAGAGCTTGACATGTGGCACTCAGTCATTAGACTAAAGTAATTCCATTATCTTAAATTTGACAAGATCACTCCCATCATTTAATGTCCATGAGGATGTAGTTAATGTTCCTTATCCCACAAAATTTAATCTAGACAACTTTTCAAAGCCTAAGCAAAGGGGGCATTTCTAAATACCCTTTCAAAGTAATTCCTAGAATTTTTATGTAGAAAGACTTAGCATAAAAGGCCTTAACCTAGGTTAATTTATGTTTCTTAACATAAAATGACTGTAGGAACATCATTTCAAGTATAAGTTTATATAGTCATGGAACTGATTAAAATGTGTGCATCTTACATGATCTAATGATGATCACTCACCTACTAGACTTGATCTAATGGAGCATTGAGCCTGAATACTTTTCAAAAGGCTTTGAAAACTTGACACATGGCCTATCCATGCCTGGGGTAATTGAAAGAGGTGCATAGAGCAACATGAGGAGGATGCATGGTACCTTACTAGTTAAAGGATGAAAATTTGATAGGAGATACTTAATAAAGGTGCTCAATTAAATGACTTAGACCTTGTAAAAATCAATGGTGATTGCTCTCTCGCTAGATTTGATCTAATGGTGCATCAAGCTTAAATAATTTTAAAAGGCCCCATGAGCTTAACATGTGGCTAATGCATGGCCAAGATATTAGCTAGTAAGAATAAGTAACATGGGTAATATTTGTTAGGGTGCTAAGTATCATAGTCATAAACTTAAATATCAAGAGACCAATAAAAACATAAGAACTAGGATTTGGATTATTAGTGTGAAATAACGAAATCTTTTAAAATCCAATAGCTAGTCTCCAACTAGCATTTATGAAAATTATGGTGAAAGGCATAGAGCCATGCCACATAGGCTCCATGAAAAATCAAAATCAAAGATCTCCTAAGCTTGAAAGCATAGAGGGCATGATAATAAGGTCCTATCAAATCTAAGGCATGTATAAGATTAATAAATTGGATATTTCCACCATTAAATCTCAAAAACCCTAAGCCCTCTATAAAGAAGACTTGAGGTAGATCAATTAGTCACAAAGTAATCAAAATATCACAACTAAATCTTGAAGCAAGTGCCCTAGTGAAACCTTTGGTGACCTTACAAATATAATTCAGTGTCATCAATGGTGGTGGGTAGGCAATAGATGAATATAGAAGTAGAAATTTATCTAACTTCAGATAGAGGGGAGGATCTTCAAAGTCATAGAGGTAGACCTAACAGACCTAAACATGCATAGAATTAGGAATTGGTCTGAGTTATTATTCCTTATGGAGGAATTACAACCGATTTCCCAAGAGGAAAAGATGAATACCACTATGCATCAGAGATACAATGACCTAGTCTCAATTCAGTTGGTAGGTGTCCACCATGGTATGACTAAACTAGAGGTAATGCATTGTATCAACCTCCTTGATCCCATTTTCATTGATTATAGAATAGATGGTGAATGGATCATTCAAGATGGAATCACTAATAAGTTTGAATACATCATTCCTATGGCCTTTAAAACTTATTATAAGCTTCCATTGCCTCATGTTGATCTCCCATCCTTGAGAAATTGGACTAACACTCAAGACCTAGATTTAGTCCTCACACCTTGGTTAATATAAGGCTCCCATGTTTTTAGGTCCCTTGATGGTAAGATTATTATTGTCCAATTTAGGGAGGGCATTAGGATAGCTATGAACTTACTAAATAGAGCCTTTGGTGCCCCTTCCATTACTTATGTAAATAATATCTGGGTATCTTACATCCACTTTATGCTAAAAAGGAAATTAACCCCTCCCATTAGAGACCTAATAAGCTTTTTATTGGCCAAGCAATTCACATCCAGCAAGAGAAGAACCTTTGAGAAATTATTTATGATTTTCTACCTCTTGGATTCACTCTTTTCATCTGTATCCTTCCCTGGCATCTAAAATTGGTCCCCTGATGGTATAACCACTATTCCTCATCACTACTCTAAATTGCATATATTGAAATATAGGAACCTCATGAAATTTATTTGTGCTGGTGTTTTCCTAGATATTTCCTATGCCAAGACTCCACCCTCTAATCAAAAGGCAAGTAAAAGCCATGGGGGATGTGTGGTTCTATACAAATTACACTGTAATAAGAATAGAAGGAATCATGATTAAACCCTATCGATTACCCATTCATGTCCCTATTAAGATTGTAGAGCAAGATATTGTGTATCAAATAATCCAAGGTGTGGACATGATATGAAATGAAAATAAGAAGGCTTAGGTCCACCCCTTTCCACTAGACATTGGTAGGACTATGATTAAGGATTAGAAGCAACTAGAAATTATGATGATCCACAAAAATTATTTTGATTTATAGCTAGATGACCTTAAGATGTGGGAACCTATTAATAGAGTGACCAACCATATTATAGATATAAAGGTCCCAAAAATTATATTAAAAACATCAACCAGGCGTGGGAGATGGTATCTATATAAGGGAAAAGAACTTTGAAGAGGTCCTATCTAGGATCAAAGGCTACAATGTCTAATTAGAGCATAGGCTAGTTACAAAAAATAAAACCTCAATAGAGAGATGGAAATTACATCTCTTGCATTATCACTTATTACCAAGAACATCTGAGATTGGTCATTAGGAACCACCTATTGGAGGACAATCTTTTGAGCCTTAATGAGTAGAATTGACAAAATAATCCCTGATTGGGTAACCTAAAGATATAAAAGGAAAGGGTAAAGTTGTGGTTAAAGAGATAAAGATATAACATATACCTAGAGAGGGTCCTCATCCCCACATATACCCACAAAGGCCTCTTTCCCTAGTATAAATCATTTGCATGATTGCCCTAGAGGCAAGAGAGATAGTGGAGAGTGCCCTTGTTGACATTGTAGCTACCTATGGTTTTAATAGGGAGGATGATCCATATGATATAGAAAGTAAGGATTTGACCCCACTAGATGGAGGAAATAGACAATAATAATTGGCCTTAGTGCCTCTGGCACCTAAAAATAATCCTAGGTTAACCTTCACTCACCCTACTAGTGAAGTTAACCTCTTCAGTGATGAGAACCTTATTTATGGACCAACTATTCCTAACTAGTTTGTTTATGGGGAATTACAAAAAATCCCATCTCTCTCTTCATCATGGGAATTAACTCAAGGTGGTGTAGATGTGAAAGATAATGTCAATCCATGGATATAGAACATTATAAATAGACAAGTAGAGAGAAGGATCCAAATCCTTCATAATAAAGAGATCTAGGGGATTGATGCCCTAGGAGCCTCTAGGATTTTAAATGTAGAAGTTCCTGCGTAGCTATAATTCAAGGATTTTGAAAAAAAGGTCTAATTAAATCTAGACACATTAGGTTTTTAGAGAATAGTGACAAAGAAGGCCACCATTAGCACCAAGGAGTTCACCTTTGAAAAGGTGAAACCTTTTGTGGGCTTAACTCCTATTCAAGGGTAGGTAGTAGGAGAACATCCCATCTATTAGGAATATGTGGCTATTTTAATGGTGGCACAATCATTAATGACCTTTGTTGGAATCCAAGGAATGAAGCAAAGGATCCTCAACTTAGAGAAGGAGAAGTAGGATTTGGAGGCTCAGGTCCTACTCTCAATTCCTGAGGACATATTACAAGTGATGAATGAATATTTGTTGGATACATTTGAGAATTTAAAGAACATCAAGCTTAGATTAAGTGATTTAACCCATCAAGAGGAGATGGCATAAGACTTAATCACCCAATGTCAAGATTCTCAAGCTTAGATGATAGAACTCATCAATGTGCATAGGATAAAGTAGGCCCTAAAATTCAAGATCATCAAACTTGGACATTTGGATATCCTAATGGAAGTTTTGGTGGATAAGCAAGAAGATTTGATCACCTAGTGTAGAAATTTCAACAAATTCATAAAGGAAGACAAGGACTTGGTAACCAAAATGGAGAAACCTTTATGGTGCCTATTGGACAACCCTTCTCAAACCACTGTTATGGACTTGATCAGTGATGGAGAATTCAAGTAGAGAGTTGGTATCCACATCTAAAGTATCAGGGGGCATCAGAGTCATCCTACCAAGGATAATTAGAAGATCCTTGACACCATCCTTACTTAAAGGAAGTAGATCATAGAAACACAGTGTATCAAGGAACTAATGGCTAAGGCTAACTAGGATTTCAACACGTTGGTAGATCAAGAGGATTGTCTAATGAATCCTATAATAAATTTTGAGATAATCAAAGAGTAATACACTAAGGTTAAATACTTCCTTAGATAGGGCTAATCAAGGGGCCCACTACCAGTGTAATTTGTAAAATAATATCCCTTTGTAACAAATATATGCTAGCTTGTTAGCATATATGGTTTCCTTTTGTCAATTTTGATGTAGTAGGTCATATACATTATAATATTTATATTAAGGACAACTATCCTTATCCTGCATGTGGATATTTTGATAAATTTAACTGGTGAACCACCTATGTTTCCTATAAATAGGCAAGGATTACCATTTTTTAAGAGAGATTTTGAGCAATTGTATACCAGGAACATTTAATATAACTAAGGAATTCTAAAAAGATTATCTTTATAGTTTGTTAAATTTCAATGATGTCTCTCAATTGCATGTTGTCATCTTATGTTTGAATGATTATATATACTTTGAGTCACATTCTTTGTCATAGGGTTTTTAATTTTTGCTAATTCTAGATTAACTATAAAGATCTCTAGTATACTTCATTTTATTTTTCTTTACATTTGGATGTGCTTAGGCTATTTAGACCATAGGAGAAAATGTTTAAAGTAAACATGGTTATTACTTATGATTTATATATTTCCTCTAAATTTTACTTGATTTATGATTTAATCTAAGTTCATGATATTTTATAACTTAAATTGGTTCATGTGTGCTCAAATTAATTAGAATTTTGTCTTAATTTTTGAGATGAGAATATGCAATCCCATTTACCTTCTACCTTATCTTTCCCTTTTCTTATTTTTTTATAAAGACTCAATTTAGTTTAAATATCATTGTTAATATTCATTTAGATTGGTCTAGAAATCATCAAATTCACAATGATCTAAAGATTTAGACCCTAGTGGCTCCCAACCACTAAACTAAACAAATATTGTGGATAGTTCCCATACTTTGCTTCTATTCCACCATAGGCATCACTGAATCATCACAAACTACAACTTATTCCTTGTATTTTTGAATCCTAAAATGAAAAGTGTTCATCAACACTGAAGATCACCTATGGTACATTTAGAAGCATCAACACACCCTTCACCCCCCCTAATACATTTTTTAGGATCAAAAAACCTCCCAAACCAACAATATACACCATCAAATACATATTATTATGCATGAGAAATGAATCCATGAACCTATATTTCTTCATATGACCACTACAAAACATCATAATTGATTCTTTCTCCATGGCTTAGCTACCACTCCTATATTAGAGAATAAATCCATAAGGAGCTATGTAGTAAATGCTAATGAATCATAGTCAAATCTACTAATGAAAGGATTTAAGGATGATAGAGGATTAATCAAATCATTAAAATACTAAATCAGATGGATGGAACTCAAAGATACCTCCACCAAAGACTTCAAAGTTTCATGTAATTTATAAAAGTGAAATTCAAAACCCCAAAATACAGACATAGGGATTAGATCTAGACACTATAAACTAGAGAAAGGAAGGACCATGCCAATTACCTCTAATAAATGGTTTAGATAACCTTCAAATCCACCCTACATGTTTTTCAAAACTAGAGTATCCACCATAAACTTTATTGCCTCATAATTCTTAACCATATAAAGAAAATTTCTAGAGAAAATAAATACCACATTTGTATTCATTTTATTCCTTCATATAACATGCAAGTAATCTTCCCCAATTATGACCATGAATTTACAAATTCATCATCCAAAATATCAATCTTATCCTATGATAGGAAATGTTGTCATGAAATACCATCTCATGCTTCTTTGATCAAAAAGAGAGGATAGGCATAATGATAGTAATGCTTATAGCTACATAATTCATTGTGGCTATAACAACACATACACAAGGTAGGTAAGAGTGTCTAATTTAAAGCCACTAGTTATTTCAAGTTAAAATCCTAGGGGATACATGTTATCCATCATGTCAAGATGTTTAACACCTAAGATAATGAATTCCTATTTATGAAGGAGGATCCAAGATACCCACACCAAATCATCAAATAGTGATGTCATGATTAACTAATCAAGCGAAATTGATTTTTATTTTATTTAAATCATTATTTAATTATACATACATTAGCTCTAGGCCTAAACACATTTCATCAACATTATTCACCAAAATTTCTTCCCATTAGTCTAGTCCCCAACTAAAAAAATTAGCCTACCTATTAGCCTCCTTGAAGCAATGTAAAATGAACTAAGACACAAATTAATATAAGAGGTTCCATGCTGAATTGAGGATGTTTTTGAGGCACCATGGCTTGGAATGATTATTATATATATCATCCACAATGATTTTATAATATCTTTTGATCACTAGGTGCTCAAGACTGCATTGATAAGCTAAATGGATTCCCAAGACAATTTCTTGGGATTCAAATTAATTATTTATTTTCATCCTATAGACTAATAGATGAGGCATGGTTGAGAGATCTAGTACAGTGCCAAATACTTCAACCAATGTTTGAAGCTCTAATATTCCCATGTGTTACACCATCAAATATTAATTTGAAGAAACTTGTAGGATGGGGAGTCTAGGAGGAATTGATACAAGGTTGGGATTTAAATCTACATAATCTTGATCTATTAAAGGGGTGAAGTCTAATTTACATAAAAATATGATGGATCATCATATCCAAGGAGAAAATATTGGAATACTTTTTGACAGAGTGTGAAGAAACAACCTCAGATATTACAACTTCTAATTTTATCAAAAAGGTTGGGAGATTGATCAACTTATCACTAAAGATATGACTATTTCATTCCATCCAAATATACCATATAAGGATGGAAATAATGGCCAACCACAAGAATCTCAAAATATCTCCCTACCACCCATTATTCTAGAATGAGAAAGTTAGGAATAATGATGGAGGGTGAGCCCACTGCTATCAGAGTTTATTACACAACCAATACCATCACACACAAGGAAAGGAACATGAGAAAAAACGTGATCAACCATCCCATTTTCCTAAGTTAATCCTTTATCATAATATTGTATTAGGTTTTAATCCAAGAAAAATATCCATCTTTTGATATGCCCTTGATATTCTAGCATAAAGTGACTATCTTTGGGGAAATTCTCTACCTTGACCACTAAAATATGATGACCCAAATTTACTTTATAGTTTCCTAATCTTGAGCTATTATAACACATAGAGTCCTCCTTATTATTCACATTATTCTTGTACAAGATGGATTCTAATAAGGTCTTCTAATTGAATGATATGGGTAAACTTTCAAGGTTATTTTATTTTATCATTACACCAAATACATATCTTTCATTTTCCAAGTAATCCCCAACTTTCCCCCTAAACCATAGTTAGAGCAACTTTGGTTTGTTCTATCTCCCTTAGTTTGTGTAATGGTTTGTGGTCATTCCATGAATCATCCTAGAAACTAGCCTTCCTTTATTGATAGTTTAGGAAATGTGATTGATAATGAGGGGACAACAGTGAAGATTAAAGATCCAAATATGAGATCCAGTAGGTGGAGAGGCTATAAAAAGGATATCCATCAGATCTGCACCTTCTAAATATTTTTATTTGAATATTTTAATTTAAAGAGAATGTGGATAAAAAATAGTATCCATACCATCTTATAACCCAAAGCTATATTTTGAAGATCTATGATTCTAATACCAGTGACATTTTTAGTGAAACAATTTTTTTCCAATTGAACAAATGCACTTTCCCTAGTTGCTTCACCACCCTACCAAAGAAAATCTCTACATAATTGGTTTATGAGATTGATAATTTTTATAAGGGCATCAGGACTACTAGAATGTAGATAAACAAAATAATAAAAACTAATTTTATTATTGTAATTCTTGAAGTAAATGATATAAATTTCCCTTTTCACATGGCCAGCTTGTCCCTAAGAGAAGTCAACAAATTTTCCTAGAGGATAGATTTACCTTTACTAGTTAAGAGAGGAACACCCAAATATTTGGCCAATAAATGGCTAATTTTGAATTTTTAGGCATTACACTAATCTTGGTTGTTATTTTTAACATTCATGAAATAAATTTATGATTTTAGATCATTAACCTATTGTCTTAAATCTAACGCATAGTTATCAAGAATTGATGTGAAAGAGGAATACTATTTGATCAAAGCATTATTGAAAATAAAGGTGTCATCCATAAATTATTGATGGGATATGTTTCCAACACCTTATATTATAGTTAATCCATTTATCAAATATACATCTTTATCATCTTGAATAGATCTACTAAGAACCTCAGCCATCATAATGAGAAAAAAAGGAGAGATAGGGTCCTCCTATCTAATGCCCCTTATAGAATCAAAGAAACTAATCATAAATTTTGTTAATGAGAAAATAAATTAATATTGGATATGTAGCTAAATATCCATTCACACAAATCTTTATTGAAACCAAATCACTTCAAAACTTTCAACAACAATCTCTAGTTTACCTTGTCATATGCTTTACTAATATCTAGTTTGGTGAGAATTTATTTTTTATTATTTGAGATCAAAGAGTGCATGATCTCATGAAAACTAATAATTCCATTTTGAATATGCCTACCTAATACAAATCCAACTTGCTCTAGGGAGATAAGAATCGGTATAAATAACTTCAATTTGAAATATATTATTTTGGAGATGATTTTGTAGATGGTTACACAAATCAATGGGTCTAAAATCACTAAAATATGTTTTGGAAGGACTTTTTAGAATTAGGGAGATAAATATGTAGTTTATATCTATACTTACCTTTTTAAATTTCCTATAATATTCCACAATAGTCATTACTTCTACTCCTATAATGGTCCAATATTTTTGGAAAAGGGTTTCAGGAAAAAATCAAGACCTAGTGCTTTATCTCCCTTCATAGGAAAAATAACCTTCCTAACTTCATCCTAAGTGAATAGGGACATTTTATTGTCTCATGACCAAATGAAAAATTTAAATGAGGATATTTTATTGAAATCTCCAATTAGAAGCATCAGGACAAGATAACATGGCCAAAAATAACCTATCTACTTCCTTTTTAATATCAGAATTGAGTTCCATAAGGGCACCATTTCCATCCATAATTTTATAGGTTATATTATTAAATCTTATGGCCTTCATTGGATTGTGGAAAAATTTGGTGTTTTGGTATTCTTCTTTTAGCAAAGTTTCTCTTGATTTATGTTTCTAGTGAATTTCTTCTTTGATATGTAATTATTCAAGCTCCATTAACAGTGAGCACTCTTTATCATATGACTCCACATTCATCCTAAAAGTCATGACCATTTTATTGAAAGAGTGAAATGCTACTTCCACTCTTCTGGTTTCTTCAAAAATATTTTTGAAGTGAGTCTTATTCCAATGATTAAAGTAATTTTTGATAAAAATGATATTATTAGCAAAAACATACATATAATTACCTTTTGTTTTAGTGTAGGATCTCCACTAGTACTTAATAGTTTAAAAAACGTTTGGAGCTCTTAACCACATTAATTTTAATTTAAAGGGGAATAAGGGAGCTTCTTTATCTTCTGAAATGTCTAAGTCCACAAGAGCATGGTTATATCCTAACATAGGAATAATGTGGCTCTCAAAATTCTAAGAAGAGTTTAATCACATAGCATTTAATAGGAAAAGATCTAATCTTTATGTAATGTTGTTGAAACCTTTCCTTTGTTTGGTCCAAATTTAAAAACGTTTATTTGGTAATACATATACAATCCCTGAAGAGTCAACAAAGGAAGCAAATTATTTCTAAGAATCCAATGGTATTCCTAAGATCCCCCATTTGTCTTCTAGGATGAGAATAGCATTAAACTTCCTCCCTAGAGTGAAATTATCATTTGGGTATGAGGTGATGGTTTTCAATATTTTAGACCAAAATTAACACTAAAGCATGTGGTTATTTGGTCCATATATATTGATGAAGAAAAACATAATGTCTAAGGAAATATCCTTAATCTTAATCCACCAAAATTTTGTGTTTTATGCTACTTGAGTCAATTCCACTTTGAGGGGGTTCTATATGGTATCCAAGCCCCATGATGCTCTGATTGAATCAAAGAACCATCCTTTCCAACTTTTTATACTTGGTATAAGTAACTTCTTAGCCTCTTTCTTGGTTAGTTTAGTTTCTTGGATAAGGAAACTTTTTGGGTAAATTAGTGATATCTAATTATTTAATAATCATCTCTTGTTAGGTTCATAAATTCCCCTAATATTCCAATAAATGATCTTATTTTTTTGGTAGAGGGGCTTTCCACCCCTCACACTCTAGAATAGAATTTGGTTATGTGTTTATAATTCACCATTATCCTATGTTCCACCATTCATTTAGAGTTTGGTTTCTGATGTCTCTTGCTTTTTTTCCATCCATAATTTTGTTCCTCTAAAGAGTAGACCCATTATGAAATAGTAAAAATTTCCTTTGACCCCTAACCTTTTTTTTAGTTACTAACTTTAGAGAAGAAACTCTCAACATCATTATTTTTAAGCAATCCTTCTTCATCCTCAAAATGAGATTTGAAAAGCCCTTCAATATTCATGGATTCACTAACAAGGACCACCTCCCTATATTACAATAAAACCTTATTCCACTCCAATGGGGATTTGAAAAGGCCTTCCATACTTTGAATGTCATTTTCAATATCATAAGAAAGATAGGTTGGAAAGAGGAGAGAGTATTCAAAATATTATAAGATTGATTTACTAATTTTGTGTAGAATTGACTATTATTTGGATTGAAGTGTGATCCACTGGTGCACTGGATGGCTAATCATTGTGAATCAGGTTAGGGGTAGAGGTTGAAATAGTTTGAAACCACTCTCCCTTATTTATTTTCAAAAGCATATCTGAGGTGGAGGATTTTTTGACCTTCCAAACTTTTTTGATCATTCAAATTTAAATACTCTTGAAACCATAATTTCATTAAATATTAACATATTCTTAATAATTTGGACTTATAGTATTTCCATTTCTATTTTTTAAAATTATTGAAATTGGATTTACATATTGCTATTAGTCATTTTTAAATAGTGGGTTATCATATTCTAATATTTTTATTATTTGTTTTAATTAGTGCAATATGATTCCAAAATAGCTAATATTGGATTCCAAAGTCTAGTGTAGAATCAAATTCCAATTATATCTTAACTATTTTTCACCTTTGGATTCTTATTTGGGGGAAATGGGCCAATAGTTGATCATGGTTTAATAGTTGAAGTCCTCATAATTTATATAATGTGATCTCATATTTTCCGCACTATTACCTAATTATAGTTAGTATATTATTGTTTACTATTTATCTAAATTTTCCCATTTATTAACCTATCACATCATGACATGGGATTTAAAACTATTTCTACAACATTATAAAACATACTTATGGTCACCATGTACAAGTATTAGAAAATACTTTTCATTGACCATGTGCCCAATGTAAAACATATTCGTCATCATCATTATTATATTTAATAAAATGGGCAAGTGCCCATTCTATACTAGATAATAACATATGGATTTGTTTATAATATTATCAAGTTATAGGTCATTACTCTTATATCAATATGTAAAATGGGCATGTGCACATTCTGCCAAAGATAATAATATAGGCCTCTATTTCTCATATTATTCCTATCTTATGTATAATAAGCATGTTCTTATAAAACCAAAGTGGTTATCACATACATTAATCAAAATTTCAAAAGTTTACACTTTATGTACCAATATATTATGTAAAATAATTAATCACTTCACAACCAAACTAATTTACACTAAATTTTTTAGATACTTATTTTTTTATTAATAATGTAGGGAAGCCATTGATGTGAAGGAAAAATAACTAGATTTTTTAACTTGTATTCATAAAACATACAATTCCAACATGTCAAGTGTGAACCCCAAAATTTATGGCAGACTGCTACTAGCACACCTCTAATGAAATTAAGTAGAGTAATGTTAATAATTTCATTTATAAAATAATATTACATAATTAATAATTAATTAAAATATATTCTTAGCTCAAAAATTATGAAAAATAATTGTCCAAAAACAAATATTAATATTTCACTCATATTTTTTAAAAATATTATTACATTCTTAAGATATTAATATAAGTCTTCAACATGTATGACAAATAATTCAATTAAATAAATATCAATCTTTAATTCATATTAAATATTAGTAAAAATCTATGTTCAAGTTATTGGAGCATGCTTTCAAATATAAATTTAAAAAACCCCACATCCGAGGGTAAGATTATATGACATTTTTTTACAATCTTCAATAGTTTCACCTATAAGAATTCATTACCTTGTTTGAGTAGTCAAAGGTATGGATAAATAGACTTGTGTCCTTTTTCACATATATTAATCGATCCTCCTTTTAATTTTTTGTTTGGTTTCCATGAGTAGATGATGATATTCACATTAATGTCTTGTTTAATTTTATCCGATTTGATCCATGTTTTATTGGGTGTTAAATAAACCTGATACAATACTTTTCCTTCTTCACTTATATAAGGTTTCAAGTATTAAAAACTCACATTTTTATCCACATTCTCAAATTTTTATTTAAGTTAATTTGTATACCCTTATTCCCTTCCCATCCTTATCTTTTAATCTTCATTAGTTGGCCATACTAGAAATATATATCCTATATATACATCCAGCAATGGATTGAATGCTTTTTTAAATAAATATTGGTTAAATTTGTTTTGTCTATGAAAATGTATGACCACTTGCAGATTTTTTAAACCAATGTTCACAAATTTTAGTTTAATGCCACATAGTACATGATATATTCATGATTAACTAATAAAACCTCAGTCTAATGTGAAATCTAAAAACTAACGTGTCTACGGTAAATAATTTTATGTTATAGTTAACATATGATCCCCAATATGTTAGGATATTGTGATAATGGAAAGGTATGCATACAGAGAGATAAAGTGTACATAAATTTTCAAGAGATCCATGCATTTTTTTGATGCCACATTAAGAATAAAATATACCTTTATGACTCCATGGATTCTTGATGACTTAACCCTAAAATTGAAATAATTTACTTATATTTAAATAATTAATAACCCTATCCTTCTTACATCACCAAATTCTATTGTGTTTATAAAATACATATCAAAAACATAGTATGGCGTAACCCCAAAACTTATGGTGTTGTATTGTTACTAGTGCATCTCCCATGAACTTAAGTAGAATAATATTAGTAAATGAATTTTTTTTAACAATATTTTTATTGCATAGTTTAACATTATTTGAAATATATTATTATATTTTCACAATTATGAAAAAAATTATAAAAAATACTAATCTCACATTCATATTCAATAAATAATGTGGTTACCCCATTAATGGGTTAATGATAATAATTTTGAATATAATAAGGGTTAAATGTTTTGAATGAAATATAGTCAAATAGAATCAATCAATATCAATCTTCATTTCATATTAAAAAAATAGGGTACAAATGCAATGCCTAGTTATTAGAGTGTGATTTAGACTAGAAATTTCAAAAAATCCACTAGCTAGGCCAAGATGATATCACATATTAGTTTATGACCTTCAATAGTTTCACATTAATATTAATTACCATGTTCAAGTAGTTTAAGGTATGATTTAATGGCCTCATGTACTATTTCATAAATCTTAATTATCCACCTTTTCATTTTTTGTTTGGTGTCCATGCTAAAATGATGTTATCCACATTAGTGTATAATTTAGTTTCATCTGATTTGATCCATGTTTTACTAGGTCTCAAACAATACAAATACAATGCATCACCACCTTATCTCCCTAAGGTTTTTTAATATTGAATCCTCACGTTTTTATCCACATTATCACCCTCCATTTTAAGGTAAATATCTCCATCTACCCTTCCCATCCATATATTTTCAATTTCATTTTTGATGATACTAGAAGCATCTATCCCACATACACATCCATAAATGGATTTAATGATTGTTTATATCTTCCATAAAGAGGCCCAACAAAAATATTAATATTACTTGGGATATGTTTTTAATGTAGTATTGTCTGTGTAAATGAATGGCTCCCATTATTTGGTTTTATATATATATATATATATATATATATATATATATATATATATATATATATATATATATATATATATATATATATATAGGTTAAAACCAAAGATTTGAAATCTTAATATAATTTATAAATAGTATATTCATATCACATAAAACATTTTATAGATATTTTATATTTATAATCAAGTATTATCTACCTCCACTTATTACACTTTTTACCCAATGTTCAATATATATTATTATTCCCTTTTTAGATCTTACATTTCTTTGATTTATTTGAAAGGTGTTAGAGGAGGATTCCCTTAAAACAAGTGTGGTTAATCATTATCTTTTATGTGCTATATTATAATTGGATGAGACCATTTTAGATCATTTATTATTTATCTATATTCCATCACTAATATGCCATACATAACATGGAACATGAACATCTTAGGTTTGCTAATATCTACTATCTTGTGGCTTCCATCTAATAAGTGTGGCTTCAAAAAGGATTTTAAGTCATACACTTCCTAAATAAAGTAAGGAGTGAATTTACTTGACCCCTATTGGCATATTTTATAGGTTTTTAAGATAAATGATAAATAAAACTTGTCTAATTTACATAATGATATTGATAATATAATAAAAGTCCCATCTATATCCCCATGGATGTGTCTCTTTAGTAGAGATGTTACATACATAATTTTGAATACCCTTATTACTATCAAAATTAATGAAAATGAGGATAAGGTATGATTATTGTTAGTCACTTGAAGCATTTTCTAGTTGCAACTAGAGGATCAATGGTTATTTTTTGAATGAATTACTTGTATTATCAATGCTATTAATTAATTTAGAATGGATTTTTTTTATTTTACCATATATACTTATCATGAACTTCATTTTATAATAGTGCATCATGAAATGGTTATTTAGATGATCCACAAATGTAATAATAAATCTCCATACTCATGAATGATGGGTTATTCAAGCTTCCTAATATATAAAACCAATGTCACAACTATTTACTTTTCTCCATGATCAATAAATGGTAGGCCAAAGTGGCCAAAAACCCCACTCTTATGTCCATGTGAGAATACAAATTCTAGTGACTGGGAGGTTCATAACATTTCTTATTGACTTTGATTTTTTATCTATCCTTGGTATATATGTTTTCATTATGTCTATTTTATCATGCATAATTTTCAAAAATCCCTAAGGTTGTTCCTCTAATTGTAATCTATGGGATTATTAATGATCATGACAATTTTTAATGTATTCATTATGAAATGTTTATTCCTCTTCAAGTTTTGAGAGTCTTTCTAAGAATGTGGTGTCTTTATGTTTTTTGTATATATCCATAAACTTGTCAAGCTTTGTGAATAATTTGTTATTTTTGATTGAAACATGTTGAAATATTATGGTCATAATCTTGATATAACTTGGATGTGATAATGATTTTTCCCATTCTTCATTTCATCTAAGAAATGACCATTTTGTATCCTGATCAAAATTTTGAATTGATGAATTGGCTAGAGTAGCATTCAATTTTTGAGATTTTTTAGCATTTTAGGGTCTTATGATCACATTTTTGAAATGATTGTAATTAGTGACATCAAAATAAACTAAATATACCAATTGGGGTTTTCTCTTCTAATACATCCCACATATTCACCTCAATCTCATTATTAAGAATTTATTAGTGCTCACATAAAATAATATATTATTGTGTGTGAGAAAATATAAACCAACTCATGTAACTAGGAATTTCTAGAGAGAGTTTAGGAGATAAAGTTTGTGCGAGAAAATAAAGGTGGAGAGAATAATGTTGATAATTTAGTGGTATATTTTGATAAGCCTCATCTCCTTGTTTATAGGAAATAAAAAGGATATAAAATGTAATCACTTTCATGAATTATATATCCTTAATAAATGAGAAATATAGTTCTTGTATTATATCTATTATGAGTCATATTATATGTTTAATATATGCAAATTAGTCCAGATAATATCATATGGTATTAGAGTAGGTTGTTCTAGACATGAGAGTCTTTAGAGGAAACTATAGACTTCTTTGAGAGATATATGTATAGTTTTATTGAGAATATTAAAGCTCAACACTTTATTGTGTGTGATTGCAAATTTGAGTAATAATTCACATACTTGCTTTATTGATTCAATAAATTTACATCTCTATGTAAATTGGATGGTGTATATTTATGATATGCAAGCCCAATTTGCATTGAATAAAATTAAGATCTGAGTTGTCTATTAAATCATGTCTTGTACACTTATATTATTATTTTAATCCTCACCATTTATCATTCAAACCTATTCTATTTTTTAGTCCATGTGTGGTTTGTGGGTCTTAATTTTTCATCCATCTATCTTTAGTCCATCATCCATCATGTAAATTTGCACCTAGAAAAATATCTGCATAAATTAAATGCCATTGATTCAATGTCTCATACAAAGCTCAGAACCTATGTGGTTGACTGCTTTAACAAGCAATAAGTCAAAAGATTAATATTTGTGTTTAGTTTCTTTTGCTTTGATAAATTAAAGGCATAATTTGAGTCTATGTTTAGGCATTTTATTTTAGTAAAGTCATGTTCTTATGGTATTTATCACTTATTATTTATAGTATTATGTGCTTATAGGTATTTAATTTTTTAGTTTAAAATAAAAATATAAAATTGAGTCGTGTCATAGGTAATATAAAATTTATTGAGTTTGAGTCTCAATGTTAACAATAATAATAAATAAATAATAAAGAGTCAAAATATTGCTTTTAGTTATAAATTTCGTTAGATCTAATCATGCCATTTAGTCATTAGTTTATTTTTAGTATATTTTTTTTAAAAATAGTTATTATAATTAATGTCTATAAATGTCATTATTAAATTGTCAAAAGAGTCATATAAAAAAATTAAAATGCATCATTTTTGTTAAGAGACCTATGTTTATGTCAGAGTCTAAATTAATTATTCTTTTGTTCATCAATGTCAAAAAGCAAAAAGTTGAGTCATTTTTTCAGACAAATTTTTAGTGAGTAGTCATTTTCAAAAATTGTAAAAATAACAAAAATTACCTCACAGATACATTATCGCTTGTATGTCATGTCCATATTGTAAGGTGTTTCTTTGAAAATTCTTCATATAATTGAGCTTCATTGACACATGTGTTTATTCAGCAACTTCACTTGTTGGAGGAGAAGGAAACAAAGGAAGGAGGTTAAATAATGACCTCTCATCAGCCACAACCGATGGGGCCACATGATGTATTTATGTTTTTTAGTTGTTTTTTTGCTTTCTATAAATAATAATAGAAGTACATGACTATTCAATTATTTTAATTAGTGAGTAATTCCAAATATAATTCTCTAATGTAAAAATATAGTGAAAGAACAAAAATCACCAATGTAAGATAGTTCATGGATCTTAAAAAGGTTTTTGGTAGATCTAGAAAACCATCAGAGGTGGATAGTTGATAAGGTTCCTATTCATGTCAAATTTTGTGGTAAACATGTTTTAAAACATATAAGGAGTGATACTTTATTTTTATCAAGTTCATGAGACAAATAGTTGGGCATGTCATAAGAATGAGCATACTGCAGATGAGAGTGTGAATGTTTTTCCACCATGTTCACACTAAGGGGGGTGGGGAAATTTAGTAATTTATTAGTTCTCACATAAAATAATATATCTTTGTATGATAAAATAATGTGATTTATTTGGTTCATAAACTAGTTAATGTAGCTTAGGGTTTCTAGAGAGAGTTTAGGAGATAAAGTTTGTGTGAGAAAATAAAGGTAGAGAGAATAATGATTGAGAGTTTAGTTGTGTATCTTGATAAGCCTCATCTCCTTCTTTATAAGAAATGGAAAGGATATCAAATCTAATCACTCTCATGAATTTTATATCTTGAACAAATGAGAAATATAGATTTTATATTATTTCTATTTTGAATCATATTATATGTTTAATTTGTACAAATCGGTCCAAATAATTTCACTCATTAAAACTTGTTTGAATCTCACATCTAGAGGAGAAGCATTTATGTCAGCTAATTTCCTATAAGACCATTGTATTAGAGATATTTTAGACATGGAACATCCTTTACAAGGTGGGTTTAATACTCTATCAATATGCACACTAAATGTATTGGAATTTAATCCCTTAAATTGTATTTTGTCTCCTTAAAGTACTTTTTTAATTATTACCTTTACAACATAGTTTGTCATAGATTATCACAAATGGTAATATTTATAAACAACTCCCTTGAACTTTAAATTGTGTCCACACATACATATAAAGTACAAACCATGCAATTGATCATTACCTTTATTTACCATAAGGGTGCTTATTTTTCATGGAAAACCAAATATTTTATTATACAAACTATTAATTTATTTAGTTTTAGTAATTTTGATCAATCAAAACATAAATATACCACATTTTCAATTATTACACCAAACATTAAGGGACTCAATCTCTCTTCATGATTTTTTTGATATTATAGAACATGAGTTACAAAACCTTTGGATATGTCATCATCTATGTTAGAACATTTATGTTTGATAATTACATTATAAATGAAAAAATCAATCCTATAATTAGGTCTTGTATAATTGATGGTGCTTTCATTGTCATCACTAGAGGCTCCCTCTTCCTTGGCATTATAATCCTTTAAGTCACTACAAATATAATAAGTACAAACTATGGGAATGGAAAATATACATGCTTTGACATATCACTCTCTTCCCATGAATGTAGTATCTTTTATTCTTCAAATTCACCAAGTTTTAAAATCTATCACCAAATAAGGCATTTTTCACTTTTACATCCAATACTATGTCAAAACTAACAACAAAAAATCCTCTTCCCATGTATCTACAATGTAGTATCCTCTTGATTGGTTACACTCTACTCCCTATAAGTTTGGTGCCTTTTGAAAAAATAATTTCACATGATCATCCTCTCCAAATCCAAGAAACATTGATGTTATAGTACCAAAAATAAATTTGATATTAAAGTAAATATATAAAACCATGTCAAATATAATAATTAAATATAAATGTGAGATGAAAGTAAAAAATTATAATAATTATTAATCTAATTTAAGTCTCATTTACTAAATGCATTTATAGGAATAAATTTGTATTATATAAAAATAAGAACATTTGAGCAAGGTAATATGTGAAAATAAATAACATTGATGCAAATATGATCTTAGCTTACTGTCATGAAAATAATAGGACATTATCATCATTAATTATGTATGGATATAAATAATTTTGAAATACATGAAAAAATTGAGGAAAAACATATTTATTAGTAAATCAGGTGGGCTCTTTCCTTACCCACTCAAGTTAAAATGGAAAACATTCACAATCTGTTGACCAAATTATAGGAAATTAGGATTGAATTTTGCCAACAACCTCAATGGATATAAGTGGCAACTAAAAATATATAGTTAACTAATAAAATATGATATAAACCCATATAAAATAGTTTACTATTAAAATAATGGCATTTACCTATAAAAAATAGTTGATTATGTAATTAAAAATCATCCATGAATCTATTAATCACATAAAATAATATTAATGTATGTATGTGTGTGTGTATGTATTCTAATATTTATTAATATAAGGATATTTTTAGAAAGTATATTAGAGGATTTTTCAAAAGATTAATTTAATATTTTAATATAAATATTTATCTGTGGACATGTAACACTATAAAAATATATCTATTGAGAAATAATAAATGTAATAATTTGACATTAAAATAGAGTTGACTCTACTTTGATAAATAAATGCCTCTCAAGAAAAGATAATATGAACTCATATGTCATGAAATCAAATTCAAATGGAATTTTTACAATAAAAAAGCATTGTGAAGTAATTAATTCTTGTAATTTGGCCATGACTAACCTTGGCTCAGTGATTTATAAATATTATATGGTATCAAATCAACTTTAAATCAATTTTTAAACATAATACCAATGAAAATTAAATATCCACAAATTTTTATTCCATCTACACTTAAATATACAATTCCACCATCAAGTCCATATAACTATTATAATATCAACTCCCAATCAGACTCAAACTCCATATTTGATCTCATTCAAAACAAGCTAGGAATACAAGGACACAACTTTTGATTTGGTAGCTCAACATAGGGAATTCCCTAATTATATAGACATTTATGATAACAATTTCAAATTAGAGAAGAATTATAGTGATGACAATGATTCTCCCCTAACTCAAAGAATGGGAATATGATTTCCTACTTGCTTTCTGTTGTTTGTGATAACATGAGTTTCCCAAGGTCATTCGCATGGACACCCAAAAATGGAAAAAATTTGTGAAGACTTTGACTTTATTAATTGGATTCTTAATTGAAAATATTCTTAATATGTTAGACTTGTGTGGAATAGGCATGTGAAAATTCTAGACAAGTCCAAAAGAATTTTATCAGTTAAGAATCTAATCCAAAGAACAAAAGTGTGTGACAAATTGAATTTGTATGGTAATTATACATGTCTTGCTCTCACACTTTTTTGCATTCACAAGTTTTGAAATAGGGTACAATGAGAATAAAATTAAAATGATGTGATTTTATATGATGATTCCACATCATAATCTCACATTTTGGTGCATTTGGTGAGGGGCATTATGTCCTCTTCATTTAATCAACTAAGTAAAATTAATGTCATATCAAACCAAGATCAGTGTCCAATGTCAATCATAATAAAGTATGAAAGGTAGTGAATAACAGTTGTATGTTTGGGGGTTGTTTTAGATCATTTATTTCTAAATATCTAATATACTTTCTTTAAATTGAAAATAAACCTATTTCTTGTAAAAAAAAAAAAAAAAAACTTAATAAATAGAAATGATTTTAAGGGAAACACACTTTACTAACATTAAAAATGATTTTGAAAGGAACACACTTGTTGAAACTAAAAATGTTTTTGAAATAAACACACTTGTTGAAATTGATATTTCTTTAAAAATAAACACACAACTAATATAAATTGATAGAATTGAAATTGAATTGAAAGGGAAATACCTTGAAACTCAAAGTGATAAAAGTAAACTTGATTGAAACACTCACATATACCTACAGGTTAAACATATAACACAATACTTTGTATAAAGGAATGAATGATAAGACACATAATAATATAAAAATATAAATACCACAATATATCATGCTCCCTTGGTTGAGTAAGACCTTTATCTCCCTTAGAATAGGATTAGAACAACACTAGATTTGTATAAATTTCATGAAATCAATTCTTCATCAATATGGAAATGCTTAAAATATAAAAATAAAATCTTTATGTATATTATTGAATTATTTATATCATATACCACTTTATACCAACTCTCTAATATCTTATACTATTTCCTAAAAAATCTCTATGAATGAGAAGGTTGTATTTATAATACAAAATATTCAACAACTTCTTGCTTGAGATTAATAACTTAACAAATTAGTTTGGAACTAGTTGTCTAATCTAAAAAACCTAACAAGTAATGATATAACAATTTCATTTTTTACGTATTTTGGAAAATATCAACAATCTCTATTATTCAAGGAGAAAATAGTGGGACATGATAGATTCAAGAATCTCTCATATTATGATTATTTAGAGATAATTTAGGTGCTTTGTCTTCTTTCTAAAAACTTATAATTTTTTTGGAGATAATCAATCATAATCTTGGTTAATTTAGTTTCCTCCAACAACTTAATTTTTGAGATATTCATACTAGTTGAAATACTATAAATATCTTGCCTTCTTATAAATATCCACTTTTAGAAATAATATAAATATATTTCATATAAATACTTTATAAAAATAGGTATAAATCATATTTTTACCTCTTTCCTTCTATGTTTCCATAGTTGTAGACCTTTGTAGTTGCTGATGTTTCTTTTTGGAATTTTATATTTATACAATTTATATATATAGAAAGAATATAAAACACATTTAAAAACATTATCCTATTCTTATTATAGTTTATTAAACCCCAAAATAAATTTTAGGTATATTTGGAGCCAATTTTATACATATTTGAATCTATATTAATGTACTCTAGATCTAAACTGATAGACTCTAAAGCTAGACTATACAATTTTTGAGCTAGTTGAAATGTTAATAAGTTGTGAATACGGACTCAGAACAAGATGATTATTTTTTTAAACATGTCTAATTTTTAAAGAGGAATCAAAATATTCAATTATATCTAGGTTTTTAGATGTTTTTTTATGACTATTTTTTTCATTTTCTAGAACCTATCCATTTTTTCTTACACCTTCACATGCCAAAACAATAAACAAACTAACACAAAAACACAATACCTATTTTTTATCGATACAAATATATCTGTATGTCTTAGATTATCTTGCATAAATAGTACATATATATATGAAAATAAAATTAAAAAACTTGGAGATGATTTATATGGGACTCCAAATCTACTGAAGATCTCTGGAGCTACTTGAAAGTTATCCTTGATTTGGTATTTGAGTGATTCATCAATCTAAAGGATATAATAGATATATATCCCATATTCCACTCTAAAAAAATTGTAATTTATTAAAAATACATAAGGTCTAATTCAAAAGTTGATTTATGAAAAAGAAAATGATATTATTTACTGATATAATGAAATATTTTATGGCGTCATTATTCTCCCACACTTAAACTCATGCATGTTCTCATACATGTTAATTTCCTTAAAAAATTAGATTTATAAATCATTTATTGTAGCCATGATCTTTGTAGAGATTATTCCACTTATTTTTATTAAAAAACAAAATTTTCTATCTTTCAAAATATTCATGAGCTTGTTTTATTATGATATCCTATGATGGTATTCGGAGTAGTGGATATTTATACCTTATTTTGATCTACTCTTTTTGCAATCATTTTAACAATGATCTTAAGATTTATTGAAAGAAATAAATAGTTGAAAATATTAGCTCCCTCTTTTCAAATAATTTACTAATTCATCCCATTTCTTATTGTAAACTATTTATGATGAACTAAAATATCTCAATAAGCATTATTTTAAATTCAATAATTTATTTATTAAGTGTGTGAAAAGAGGCCAATAAAATCATTAATGTAATTATTTGAAAAGAGCTATCATTTACTAGTTTTCAAATCTTTCCTTCTCTTTTATTCCACCCTTATACTTATGAATGTCATCATGCATGGGGAGATTTTTCTTTTGTCTCTTATTTCTTTTTCTTTTATTTTTTCTTTATTTTTTATTATTTTTTAAATTTTTATACTCAAAAATTTAAAGTGAACCTATTCATAATTTAAAAACTTATATTTAGAAATAAAATAATAGAATAAAAAAAACTTAGTCATACTCGGAGTTATCTTTTACTTCCTTCATGTTGATGTGGCTAAAGTTATTTGATTCTAAATGAGAGTAGAAAGGTAAAGTTAATCATGTACAAACTTTAATATTGATTTGGAAAAGAAGATATTTAATTTTTTAAAACTTTTCCCTTCCTTTTTCTTGTTTTTTCTTTTTTTTTCCTTGATCATTCATTTGTTGGTTTTATGATCAAGGATATTTTATCATCACATGGACAACTAACAAGCTAGTTTTATAACCATCACTTTCAACAATGCACAAAGGTTTTCATTGTTGAATTTTTAATTTTTAAAAAAAAAATTAACAAGTTTTTTTTTTTTTTTTTTTTTTACATTTAAAGTAATGATAAATGATGATAAATTAGGAACTGGATGTTTTAATTCCTCTACAACAATAAAATCAATTGTAAAGTTGATTTTACTCATAAATTTCTTCTTTTGTGGGCCATCTTTACCAAAAATCAGCCAATGTGTAAAAGCATGAAGAAAAGTATCTCATTATTCTTTAAAATATTCAAATTTTAATTGTCAAAACATCCATTATCCTTGAATTCTACACCATCCATGTTTTTTTCATGGTCAAGACATCTTTATGAAAGATAATTGTCATTTATGTTCAACAATATTTTCATAAGCAATCTATACATGTATCTCATTGGTCTTGAGTGTAATTCAAAATCTTCTTCAATCCATTTAATTATGATTTTTATAATCAAAATAAAATTATGAAAAGACTATGCAATAAATAAACTATTTTTTATCAAATCAAAAGTGTAAAAGTATGATCAATAATACATGTATAATATAATTAAACATTAGATGCTAGTGTTAAAATATTATAGAAAAAGGTTAACAAATTTTCCAAGATCATGGTTTTTTGACAAACTTTCCATTTAATATTTTTCTTGCATAATTTCACATGTTTACTAAGGTTATTTGATTCAAGCATGCATTACATTAAAATATAAATTAGAAAACAACTTTTTTTATGAATAGATATGACTCAGGGATTAGTTTATATATGAGTAATAGAATATTTATTATGACATTAAGAAATACCTCAAATTGATTTTATTATTATGGTTGATTATGGATGTGGTCCTACTATAATACCTAATTATGGATGAAATTTAAGAGGTGTAAAAGTTATCATTTCATTATTATACACTAGTTAAACTAGTGTATTACTAAATTTATGTGTAAGAAGAGCATAAATTGATAAATTTTGTGGAGAAAGTT
>JARHVA010011744.1:0-28992 GCA_037957365.1 Torreya grandis | reverse complement strand
AATATGGGAAGAAGGCATCAGAGAAGCCTATAGTCTAGTCCCTGAGTACTTTAAATAATGCTTGATATTATTGAATGGTCCCTATTTGATGAAGTTGAATCAAGGCTAAAATAAAATTATGTCTAGATAAAATAGGAGTCCCCAAGAAAACTAGAGATTAAAAAATATTAACAAGAGAGGATGTTGGCTTCAATCAAAATTGTGTCCTTTACAAAATGACCATGTTTTTTAGATACTGACACATGATAAAATGATAAATATCTTACAATAAATATTACCAACATTTACATCACATGATAATATAACAAACACATAACAAAATAATTTAAATAGAAAAACTTGTAACCATAGTCAACATGTCTATATATTAAACGTTAAACAAACTAATAAAATATTGTGAAATAACATATATAGGACAATAACATGATGTGAAAAATTAAGATTTAAACAACTAATACCAAAATCTATGCACTAGACAAAATAAAAAAGCTAAAAATATAAACGCAAAATAAAATTACCTAAATCAAAATCTTAAACACTAATAAATGAGAACAAATGAATCAAAGGTCTAAGACAAAAATACCAAAATAATTTGAAAAAGAAAACCTAAAATTTTAACAAAATAATAGCAATGGTCTGAAAACCATGGTTGGTATGGTGTAATGGGTTTTTATTGAGTAGTAGAGGATGAGGCATTAAGGATCAATAGGAACCTAATGAGCCATGTAGGCCAGTAACAATGAAGTGGATGCAACGAAGATGAAGAATGGAAGGGGATTGGGTGAGTCATGTAAAGTAGGTGTCAATGATGCAAAAAGAGTTGAACATCGATTAAGGAGCTAAGGATGGTGATACCACAATAAGAGGTGGTGGAAAGGTGTTTGTAGAGGAGGAATTTGAGCCAAGGAGAAGATGGTGAAGTAGAAAAAGGTGGGTGGATCGATGACTTGGAAAAGTAGAGGATATAATATGAAATATGTATACATAGATATTTTGATGTATACTAACCAAATACTGATAGGCATTCGAAGATACATGTGTCCAAGTTGAAGCTTGGTCACTGAGAAAGGTGAAGAGATCTCAGTGCATATAAAAAATGAAGGCCATCATGTAAATGTCTTTAGAATATGGATACACCTGAAGAAAATGAAGATCCACCTGAAGCTCATGGAGAGGTGAAGGGATGTACATTGATTCCTAGATAGATCTTGATATATGTATGTAGGTCATTAGTGCACATATGTAGGTTGATGATACTAGTTAGACACTATCTCAAACCTATGAGGGTATATCAAACATGATAACATCTAGGTGAAAGCTTGGTAGAACTCAAATATAGCTTTGGACTCTACATTCTATCATCAAGGTTTAATCACTCAAAATCCTCATTGGTCAAGGATGAGATATCTCTACTTTATCAGAGTTTTCAATAGGAGATAGGTGTGCATTCAAAAATAACTAACAATTCAATGTTGACTTTAATATTTTGTTTTAGATACTCATACAAAATCTGACATTAAGCTTTAGAACTACTTATATAAATAGATCTCATAAATAACAACTAAAATATTAATTGAGAGTAAGGAAATATCCACAAGAAACCTCAAAAAATTCATAATACTACAAATTACTACAACTCTAATGAATCCAAATTCTTCTTTCAATGGAAAAACATTGGTGGCTTGGGAAAGTGCTCTGATACCAATGTTAGAAACCCATATGCTACAATATGCAAAATCAGACAAATATTGGTTATATTAAATCTATGTTCCTTTTATGGAAGGATCAACTCTAAATTGTAGGCCACTTTAATTGGGATACCTACTTTTAGCTAGGATTAATTACAAATACTCTTTGATGCTTTATAACACCATATGCCCCTATACTTATACTATTTCTTACCTACCTCACTCCATATTCGAATGCATGTGGGATTATTCACTATACTATTATACCCATCTAGGTACATTAAAGAGGCCTTTCCCATCTCAAGTTTATAAATACATGTAACCTCTTTATCTCAAAGGGATTAGATTTTGGCTATTTAGATTAATAAAAAATGCAAATAAGTCATGCTTGACTTTATCTCTATGTGTAAATGTTTATTTTTCTCCAGTCATGTGGATTGCTTGATATGTTCCATCATTATATTATATTATTTCTTTAATTTCGTAGGAGGTATATATTTCAAATATAGTCATTCATTTTTAGCTATATATGATTTGATTATATTTTGCATGTTTGTCATAATCCTATTGTGGATGCGCAATAACAATCTAGAAATTAGAAAACCTTTGATTTATACATTTTCAAATTAATTGTGTTTTTTCCTTTAACTCTTCATTATATTTGATTATTTATATTCTAAAACAACTTTCAATAAGTATTGGTTTATATTCCTTGTCAAATTTGACTTCAAATGCTAGTCTTAAATGCCTTGTTCCCTAGATTTTCCACATGATTTCTTTTCTACCTTAGTTTTCCCTCTTTTTGAAATTTATTTTATAATCCCATCCACCTTAGTTATAATATTCATCCTTCCAACCACTCGAAGTAGATCTAGGTTCAGCCATATCTAGTTCACCCATGATAAACAATCTATGTCACTCACCACTATTCCACTAACAAGTTGTTATAAAACCAAATACCCTGTAACTCATGCCTTGGATTGAGTCTATTCATGTATCCTAAAATGTTAAAAGAAATCATAATAATTTTTTGGGTGTGTATAGAACCCACATCAACTAAATTTTTAAATTTTTGATAGAAAGAGGGCCTCCATCCTCTACCTATATCCTAATAATTAAGATCACTTGAGTTATACTAGATGTACCTAGATGAATAATAATGTCAACCTTAGATAATAACCTATTACAACCACCTTTGGAGATCCATAGAAATATTAGTTTTGATAAAGGTGTTTCTAGAAGACCCAACATAGAATCATCATTCCTAGGAAGACAACCTCATATTCTAATAGTTTTGATAGCTCATATCTAGAATCCACCTTTTAACCCTCCACTTTAGCCCAATCCCCCACCTTAAGCCCTAGCTTGGTTAATTGGTTTGACTATCAATATTGTAGGAGTGGTGCATGATTTACCTAGAAACACATGAATTTATCCCTTATTTATCTCCCTTGGGAGGAAAGACTACAAAAGAACATGTAAAGATTTCTTTTTTTTACTTGGATATATTGAATGTAATTAATGATGATGTGGCATGCACATTATTTCCTTTCACTTTTTAATAATTGGTTGATGACTAGTTTATACATATTCTAGAAGGGATAATTATAAGTTGGATAAAATGTCAATATACCTTCTTAGCTGAATTTGACCAAGTTACTAGTGAGAGTGTACCTATCAACACTTTCAAAGGATGAGATGAGAGCCCAACAAGCCAGTCTGAGTAATCAATGCTTAGTTTTAAAATATATATAGCAAATTAAAGTTTTCCTATCAACATATTGATCTATTATCCTTTAAAATATATAAAAACACCCTAAAATTCATGATTATTATATTTCTATGTAGGGTTTTTGGTATTGATACTTTACCCTTAGTTTACATGAAGGTAATCAATGTGGAAAAATAACTGTACCCTTAGCTTCAATCATTACCTACACTCAATCTTGGACATGTCTACCTAGATTTTAACTCAATCCCTAATGTAACCCAAAAAGCTATGGCATAGAACTATACCACACAATCCATTATCATTAACCCATGCCACTTAGAATCAACATCCTAGTTTCTTGAGCAATTATAATTCTAAAAATTAGAGCTAATGTAAGCCTTATGTACTAGTTAATAGCACTTCCACTTAGGAAAATGCTCCTAACTCAATTAATATAAAGATGGAATCCATCCATATGATCCTATAAAAATTGATTAATGAGTTCCTTAACATGCATAAACATATAGACAATATAAGTGGACAAAGCTCTAATTAGAACATCAGGGTTATGGGTTTTATAGATACAACAAACCTTTCATCAAGGCTAGAAATAATCAATAACATTAAATTTCATATAATAGGATATTAGAGATCAACATCATAGATGTAACTCTTCCAAACTAGGTTTGAGTCCAAAAAATCATGCAACACGATAAACTAGATTGTATCAAGTTATACACTACTTTTGAAATCTTCTAAAAAGAATCAAAGAGGTGGGAAAATTATAAAAGTAAAAAAGGACCATATTTTTCAAATTCTTTAGGAAACAGTAGAATGGCTATGGTCTTTGAAAAATATGACTTACCCTTCTTGGGGGAAGATGAAAATTAGCTGAAGGATAATAATGATGAGGTCCATGATTTATAGTACTATTAGCAAGTTAGGAACAACTACAAGTTGGGAAGAAATCAATCTATGAATTGTTCAACATCTTCCATTAATAGTTATACTACTCCTAATTTGACTCCTAACAAAATTCCACCCCCACCATAGAGACATAATCCAACTCCACCTAGAAAGGATAATCAACCTCTACCTAATAAAAAATACTAGTGATAGAGATTTTAACAGTAGGTCAAGGGAGGATATAATATTGTGTAAGACATGAAAAATGTTAAAATAATATCAGTTTTCATGATCTATCTCAGATCATTAAACAAAGGGAACTACTACTCAAGGCCCTAACAAAAAGGACTTTTGACAAGTCTAAGATTACCCATGTAAACATAATAATGTATAAATTTAAACTTGAGGTACCATAATTCCTATTAATATATCAAAAGTTCAAGAAAAATATACACTTCATAGTCAATTTTGGAGCCTCAACTAATGTGATACCTATAGTTGTTTGACAAAAGTTAGGTTTGACTCCTAATAAGTCAAAAATAGTGGTACTATAGTTGAATAAATCCTCAATCCCATGTGTCAGAGTCATGTGTTCATAAAGCTTATATTATAATCATGTGTGGAAAAACTATTAACATCCTAGTCACTAACATTCCAGAGCATATAGATTTCTACTAAGATCAGACTGATAAAAAAAACTAAATGGATGCATGACCACATATTTATCCCAAATATGACTGCCCTAGAAATGGATACTAAATCAAATTAGTGTAGATAGGTAGCCCATAGTAAATTAATTTATTATTGAGTAGAACACCAAGAATTATCAAGTTGACTTTGTATCAACACATGTAGGAATTTATAATTTCACCACTAAATAATAATTACATGAACAAGAATTTAAAGGTCATTCTCAATTATTTACTTTACCATTCATTGGGGCTTATTCCAAAGAGGGTTATATCATGGGTATGGCCCTAATAGACTCAAAAGGTAAATAGTACATATATACCTACATGTTATATTTCCCCTACACCAACATCAAAGTTGAGTATAAATATATGATCTTATGTCTGTAATTCACATTAAAATAAGATGCCAAATAACTACTAGTGTTTAGTGACTCTAAACTATTTTTAAACTAGATTAGAAATGAATACAATGCAAGCTTGCATACCTAAGGAATTATAAACACTAATGTTGGGAATTGATTGAATCCTTTAAAAATTTAGAATCATGGTCATCCCAAGAGAAAAGAATCTGATAGTTGATTTGTTGATAGCCTTAGTAGTCAATCTAGCACCACTTCAAGAATAAAAATACCAATTTTTTTAATGGAACTAGTCTTATGCCTATCTATTCCTGATAATGTGGAAAAATTCTAAGTGTTTGATGATGATCACCAAATTTTATAGTTCCTAAATAGTTAAATACATTTTGAGGCCCAAAGAATAGATGAAAGGAATATCCAACCTATGTAGACTAAATATATGGGTGAAGAGGGTGTTTTATAGTTGAAATAAAATTGAATCCTATCGAGAATGGTTTATTTATAATGGATTTTTGATGTTTACCCTCAGGCCCAGAAGAAGAAACACATGAAAATAATTGAGTTTGAATTCACCAAAGGAAACTTGTGAATTTACTAGGTTCCCCAACTGCTGAATTTAGGTCTAATTTTATAATATTTTACAAGAATAGATCTGACCACATAGGCCATCTAAATAAAGTATTAGATAGTTGCACAAGGTATGGGGTTTATCTAAACCCAAAAATAACCATTTTAAGAGCTACTTAAGGAAAATTATTAAGACATATTATCAAAAAATAAGGGATATCCATCAACCTAGATTGCATCCAGGCCATCTCTATGATAACTCCACCTAAAAACAAGAAAGAGTTGAAGTATTTCTTTGGAAAGATTAGCTTCATGATAAAATTCATTTTTGGTTTTTTTTAAATCGTCAAGCCATTGAATCCATTGTGGAATAGGATTCTAGGATTGAGTGGATAAGAGAGGCCATGAAATCTTTTTAGGACATCAAAACATTAATTACATAATCCCTAATCCTGACCAACCCAAATTTAAATAAAGATTTCTATAGTTATTCATTTACTTTAGAATATACAATTGCTAAAATGTTGATGAAAAAGGTGGAAGATAATGAGCATCTCATTTCCTTCATGAGTACCAACATGAAGGATGCAGAACTAAAGAATTCCATAATTGATAAGCAAATATATTCCTTGATCAACTACCTCAAAAAATTTATATATTATAATCTATGAAATAATAAGTATTCCATTATTCCTGATCCAACCATCAAAGTCACACTTAGATAAAGTGAATTAGGGGAAAGGATATGGAAGTGGATGGCCAAACATCAGGAGTTTGAATTTGAAATTAGACTAACTAAAATGGTAAGAGGAAAATGCCTCATCTATTTGATGATTGAAACTATCCCATGAATCCACATCAATTAAATCAATGAGGCCAAAGTGACAAGAAGGGAATGGTAATCACATATCATCCATTAACTATTTATAGGGGCATGTCCTCTAGAGTTGAATAGAGATCAAAAGTGAGCTATTAAGCTTAAATCAACTCATTTTATTACCAAGAAAGGGGTCATTTATATAAATAACTATGAAGGCATCTACTTGAGTTATGTTTTGAAATATTAAGCTAAGGATGTTATAAATAACTTGAAACGTATGGTTGGAAGTGGGTATCCCTCTTACAATACTATAGCTCAAAAAATTTCAAGGATGGGTTATTAATACCTACAATCTTCAAGGACACCCACAACCATGGTAGAATCTTCCATGAGTGCTAGGATTTTGTGAAGAAAGAGGTAAATGCTATTATTCTTTTACACCTAGTCATTGAAGGTTTCCCTTTCACCCAATAGGGCCTGGATGTTTTTGGGGTAATAAATCATAACTCTTCAACATGACACAAATTCATCCTCATGGCTACTGATTATTATACTAGGTGAGTTGAGTTTATTACTACTAATAATTAATGAACCATAGATGTCATGATTTTTTTATAAGAAAACATAGTCACCAAATTTGGCACACCTATTTCAATGGTATGTGATAATGGGCAAACATTCCAATCTAAAAAATTCATAAAATAGGCCTACCATAATCATATCACACTCAAGATCTATTTAACTCATTACCTACAAGGAAATGGTGTAGCTAAGTCAACTCATAAGAACTTAATGGATGCCATAAATAAGTTTTCATAAAACAAACTGAGAGAATGACATCTCTTATTGAAATATGCACTATATTTAGATAGAACTAGGTAAAATCAAGCTCTTAAGGCTTCACCTTTTCTACTCATATATGGATGACATCCAGTCTTTCCCATCATGATCAATATACTAACATACCAATTCATGAAAAAAATATGGGTGAAGATGAGAGAATGACTTCTAAATTACATGAGATGGTCCAATTAGAAATAATAAGAATTGAGACACTACACCTCTTGATTAAAATCAAGATACTTTCAAATTCTAGTTTAATAAGAGATCCAAAATCAAGTCTTTCAAGACTTTAGACCTAGCGATCCTCTAGGATAAAATACATGAGAAGTAAGGGAAACACAACAAGTTCACTCCATTATGGATTGAACCATGTCAAGTATCTAAGATCCTTGGAAAATATGCCTTTTAGTTGAAAGACATCCAAGTTAATGACCTTGCATTTAAAATCAATGGACAATTTTTAAAGCATTACTTTATAGATAACCCAATTGAGAATGCATCAAAGTGAACTATAAATGGACTTTTAGATTAAGAGTAGATTAGATTGCTTTGTAGAATAAATTTTTTGCTTTCTAGATTTTATTTCTTGATTTTTTGATTAAATTTCCTACTTTCTACACTCGTTCCCTTGAGGTTAGTTTTTTTATTTAAATAGATTAGTTCCATGCTTTTTATTTTAGTTTCCTAAGTTGTAGAAACATTTTAGTAAAATTCCCAATCTAAATCCAAAAGGATGTGCCAAAAAAATGGGATGGTAATACTACACTTTCTAGAGTTGAGGTATGTATTGTGACTAAATTTAGATTTATTTATATTGAATAGGATTACTCAATCATTGGCACTTTCTCTAATGTACTCATGCAAATTTTATAAAATCTTCCCATTTTCAAAGATGTGTTGCACTATCATATGCTAAAACTTGGGTAGGAAAATATAAATATAGGATTGAATACACACTGACAGGGACACATTGACCAATAAGTTTTCTTATTTCATAAATCTATCCAAATATGGTTCCTAGCCTTTATCTATCTATATTTGATTTTTGAAAAATTGATATAGGGTAGGTGATTAAAGTAAATCGTACCATGGCTATAGACACTTGGTTGGAAGTAGATCAAGTCTTTGAGTAGAACTAGAGGTATCAATGTTAGGGCTATGGATGCCTCTTTGGTAGTAAAATAATACTTAGGATTTATTTTGCATTAGTTACAAGTTCAAAAGACAAAATGAAACCTACTATGTTTATTCAGGTCTTCATCCAAATCTTCAAGACCAAGATAAATTAATTTCGCTAGATCACACAATAATCCAAATAATGGGAAGGTTAGTATGTTAGATTAGGGAGTAAGAGTTATATCCAAAAAGTTGGACTTCCTTATTATGTCTTTATTAAGAATGATGTATTTTCATAATATAGTTTTAAAATTATAGATTTTAAAAATAATTAGGAGTATTTTCCCCTATGAGTCACCAATTTTTGTGCCCTAATACACACACACTATTTTTCTAAATTTTAAAATAGGGACCCATTCTTTTAAAACCTTTATTTTTGGAGCTATGAGCTTAAATATATATAGCTAGGATATCATGCATTTACCATCTAGGGCTATTTTCATAAAATGTATCTTTGTCCAAGTTTAGATTGTAAAAATCAAAGATTAAAATAGTATCTTAAGTCATTTCAAACTTTTGATTTTCATGAATTTTACTTTGGTACGATGTTTTTATTCGTGAGATATTGCAACTAATATTTTTATCTTAGTATATATATTTTAGATTGCAATATTAATGGACAAAGACCATTGACTTCATCCAATTAGGCCCACATTGAATATTCCACATAGTTGTGACATGTGTCACTCTTGAATCACTCAAATCTTTAGATGATTACAAAATTTCTAAGTCTTCAGAGCTATGGACATGTATAATATTTACATGTTATTATAAGTTTAATTATTGCCAGCTTCTAAGTATCTCATGTACTATAAACTCACCATGTGGCATATTCAAATTAAAGCATATACATGGAGACTTAATCTATTTAACAACTAAAATTAATGGTTCTACATTCCCATGTACTGAGCTTTTAAACTTATAAGCCTCTAGGGTTCTAAGAAATTAACACTTGGCACATTCATGATAATCTACATCCACAAAAAGGTTAAGTGGTTCTTTGGTCTTCAGTCTAATGGTTTTGAGCTCCCACGTCTCTAAGCTTTTGAAATCTTTCTACCTATCTTGATCATGATAAATGGTAACCATAGATGATTCTTCATCAAAAGTAATACCATTCTAATGATCCAAGATTATATGTTTCTAGTACTCCAATATAGGCCACATGGCTTGATCACATGAACTCGCTACTATGGGACCTACCCAACATAATAAATAGGTTTAAAATCTAGAGTTAACATGTAATTGACAAGTGGCACTATCTATGGAAAGTATGTCAAAAATATAAAGGGGAATGATTAATAACATGATAAAGAAGTAAGTAAATGAATAAATTATAGTTATCTGAAAAGTATTGACTAAACACAAAGAATTAATGAATGATTACCATTGGTCAAGGGCACCTACCAAAGCTAACTAGAAAATTGAAATATAAAATGCATTAAGAGCAAAATTTCATTATCTATATTGAAGGTGCTTGGATACAAACAATACTTAGGCCTACAAGTGATATATAAAAGATTTGAGATAAGAATAATTCACTTTATTATTGATATTTTGATTAAACAAGTGCATTCTCAAGATTCCCAATGGTAAATGAGACCTAATTTTATTTACCCTATAATCATAAAATGAACTTGTCCAAAAAATCAGAGGAATTATAATAAAAAAATTAAAATGATGACCTCTTTGTCAAAATAAGAAAATCCCTCAGTCTACTCCTTATACTCATTTATAAAATTAACTGAATACAAAGATACCACATTTGAGAAGATTTCCTTATAGTTAAAATTCCCACATTACTCACCACTATAATAAGAGGTTGAATCAATCCATTCATATTGTACTGAAGATGAACTCTCTCTTGAGGCTAAAAAATACATAGATGCTTTCCTACTAATCAAAGGACAAGGTTTTCACTAGCTGATGACTAAACCTAAGGTAATGCAATGCATTAAAATCTTAAAAGTTTTATTTTGGGATATCATTCATGTAAGTAAAGTTAATACTTCCTTTACTTACATCTCAAGTAGGGAATTCAAAATATATTTTAGGCTCCCTTATACTAAGACCACCTACAATCAAGTCTGAGCTAATGTTTGGCTTGAGCATAACACCATAGACATAAATTTAAATAAATGAATTGTAAAGGACCACATGTTTAATGCAAATAGGTAAATCAACTCCAATTGCATCATGAATTTAGATCTTGAGCTATAATAGCAAAGGAATTTTTAAATAGGTTATATAGTTTCCCAAGTATTACCTATGTTTAGGTCGAATGGGTTCCACTACAAGATATAGTCGTGAAAACTAATAATTTGGTAACATTAGGTGCAATCATAAGTGCATAGATAAAGTTAGAGACACTTAATTCTGATTGGAGGCTTGAGGATGGAAATTTATACATGATGTCTTACTTGTTGGATGTGGTAATGGAAACTATTTACAAGCCTTATGGTTAGGAATGATAACTCTTAGATAAATATTTGGGAAGTATGGTTGGAGAGGAATTCTCTTCTATGTTTATTCATAGGTATATGAATGAAATCATAAGGATAAAGAAAATTTATATCCTCATATATACCAGTAAATGTGGGGCACCCCAATGTTGAGACTATCAAAAAATATGACATAGACCCTTAAAAAAATGGGAGATTACTTATTATATCTAGATGTTATCATAATCTAAGTAGAGGTTACCAAGACTACTCCTTTACTATTTCCACATCATGTTCTAGACCATATTGCATAACAATAAATAACATATCATTTCATTAATAATATTGATGAGGAATTAGGTAAGAGACATTTGGCCTACTACTTTAAAACTCCTTCTAGCATTGGACAATGTCAATATGTAAATAGGTCACATTTAATTCAAGTTAGTAAGGATATAACATAGTATAAATTACAACATGAAGATTTCATTAAATGGGACTCTAGGAAGAAAATAAGGGGCTATCTCAAAACTATCCTAGAAAAGAATAAAGTGCATGTGTCCTATAATCACTAGGCATATGATCATGATCATATTTTATTAAATGCCTTAGATGATTCATAAGTGTGGATAAATATGAAGGAAAATTCAATGTCTATGATACATTCCCATTCCCTATAATACAACCTACAGATAATTGAATAAAAAGTCTAAAATTAATGGATTCAATAATGGCCTCTAGCTCTACCATAGGGATTTCATCCACCAGATCAATTTCCTACCCCTTTAATAAAATCTGTAGAGGAATAAATATATAATTATATGAGTTAGATGGAATTAAATACTTAGCTTAAGAGGGAGATTTTGAGAGGACTTCATGGTCCTTAATCCCCTTCTAGTTTAACATCTTCACATATATAAGTCTCGGGCACAATAAATATAATGGAAAGGCCATCTATTTCCTTAGATGAGAAAAGGAAGATTATTTTTGTGATCATTCCTTTGCCTCCTATTATTATAGTCACCCAATTTAGCCTTCCTAAATGCCTACAAATGACTTTCACTTTAATTCTAATTTCCTCTGACTCTCTGCAATCTCTTAAGTCTTCTCAGGGAATCCCTATGCCTTCCACTCCACCTATATTCACCTATCATAGGAAACATAAGGATTCCTATGCCCCCTCCCAAGATAAAAAACTAGAAGAGAAGCCATCACCTTGTCTGCTTATTATAGAATAAGTTACTAATGAGTAAAAAGATGCAAAGATTACAATGGATCTTGTAGAAGAAGAATAACTACAAAAATACATATCTTTGGTTGATTATCCTTTACAGGAAGAAGATCAAGAAATGGGTGTGGCACAACTAGATGATGAATAATCTAAGCTAAAAAGGCCAAAGTTAGGAGTTTAGGTAAGTATTAAGAAAGAGACACGTTAGAAAACCTCACACAATAACATTGCCATAAAATTGATTGAGTAGTTTATTATATTATTTCTTTATTTCTTGATTAAGAGATTCTAGCTATAAGTTTACCTTCAATAATGCGTAGGGTTGTATCATCTAGTTATATTAGTACTAGTGTGGATTCCTATATTATTTTTTTGCCAAAACTAATAAGGACTCTTATAAAAGTACATTTTGATAATTTGGTTACAATTTATATTTTCAATAAGACACCAAATTTCAAGAAAAGATTAACCCAAATAGAGATTCTCATGCCCTAGCCATTGGCCATGCCAAAATTAATGACTATGGAGATAACCTTGATTTTAATTAGATTCTTATTAAAGGTAACACCTATAAAATAAACCTCCCCATGGAAAGTGGTTGGATATAAAATTTACCAAATCCATATTAAAATAAGTGCCTCCCTACCAATCACTATGATTACATCCCTTCCAATGACCTCTCCACCTTTTAAATCTTCAGAACTTACTTAAGAATAAGAAAAATGAAAAATTATCATTCCTAGATGGGTAAGGGAGATACATAATGTCAGAGATGAAAGTTAAAAATTGGTTTTGATAGAAATACCCATAGTCTCCACTCAGTTTGACAAGGAAAGTGGGACTATTCAGAGAGTGAGGAAGAGTAAAATGGTCAACTTAATAATAAAAGGTGAGGTAGAATTTAAACAAAGAGATAAATTGTTCTCTTTATCAAATGCATATTACATAGGCTCCTTAATAATTAATTAATTATGTGTAAAGTGTAGTTAAAAATATGTGTAATATTTTTCTTAATATCAGAGTGTCCATGGTAGGTACTCAGACCCATAAAGCATATATTATCACATCGTGGAGTAAGTTTAAGTATAAACAAAAAAGATAAATTTCCTATTTCAATGCTCTAGGATTGGTGCTTTTGATCAACTCAATATCATGATGAATATGGATGCTTCTTTGTGTCTAAAATATGTTTTTTTTAATAGGGACACCTTTCTAAATTGGCATAAATAAATGAATAAGTTTTTGGGTATTATTATTACTCATAAAAATGAAGAAATAAAAATTTTGGTCGATATGAGAGTAACCAAGGTAATCACCCAAGTAGGGGAGTTGGTCAATAAACCCAATTTTTAGAACCTTCTCAAATCAGTCACTAAATTTTTTATAAAAGAAGTAGAAGGTACTGTGTATAAAACCAATGAAGAGGTAATGTAGTTGGTTAGTTTTGTTAAATATAGAGTAACAAGAGCATATGCTTGAGTAGTTTAATTCAAGAGCTTAGAGGTAAAATAAAAAATATTAATGGTTGAGATAGTCAAAATTTTGAAGCCTTCATTAATAAATTTTAAAATTATAGATAATTTTTTAATTCAACTTACACATTAGGTTAAGATATAAAGGCTAAGGAAGTAACTTTTGGGTCAGTCTCATTCACACAATAGGTTGTTAGTGCCCCCAACTTCACAAAGCTCTTAGTCCTTGCCATAGTTACAACTCTAGTATCTCTATTGACACTTCCATTTAACGGTGTTGTATTAGTACCCTAATTTAGAATAATTATGTATCTACATGGTTATTAATAAGTGGGATTTTATTTCCTAATCTATTTATTGTACATGCATATTATATTTTTAGCTAGGAAGTCCATTATGAGTATTATCATTATACATGCATCTTTGCATGATTATGAATGAAAGGTTCTATTTTTTATCTTAATAATTTTTAGAGAAGGTTTAATATATTAGACCATACCCATCCCAATATCATAAATACATGTAACCTCTTGGTCTTAGAGGGAGGAAAATTTTGGCTATATTCATATTAATAAGAAATTCAAAGAAGTTATACTTGACTTGATCTCTATGTAAAAATTCCAATTCTTCTCCATTTTATGGATTGATTGAGATGTTTCATCATTATAGTATATTATTAATTTAATTGTATATGAGGTATCTATTTCAAATACAATAATTCATTTTTATCTATAGCTAATTTGAATATCTTTTGCATGCTTATCATAATCCTCTTGTAGATGGGCAAAAAAAATATGGAAATTAACAACCTTTGATTTATGCATGTTTAAATTATAATTTGTTCTAGTTTCCTTTGAAAAAGCACTGTAACTTTTTATTTGTGTGATACAACTTGAAACAAGCAGTATTTTATATTCCTTGTCGTATTTGAGTTCAAATACTAGTCTTAAAATGATTTATCACTAGATTTTCCACATGATTAATTTTTTTCCTTACTTTTCCCTCTTTTCGAAGTTTATTTAAAAATATTAACCAGCTTATTTATAATAACAATCCTTCCACACACTCTATGTTGATATAGGTTCACCCATGCTAAATTTTTTTTGCTCACTGCTATGCCACCAACAAGTTGTTATAAAACCGAATACCCTGTAATTCATGCTTTAGAGTCCATCTGTTTAACAATCCTAGAATGTCAAAAGCAACCTCATAGGATTTTTTGGGGTGTATATAAAACCTGCATTAACATGTTTCATAGTCAATTAGGATGATTTCATTATTAAAAGACTGGAATACATTGTGTCATCATCCACTTATAGTGGACCTATCCAAATCATGCTTTTATTTTTTATTCTGATCTTAAGCCTATGCAATCATCTCTTGTTTTGATTTTTTATATCATAAAGTCAAAACAATAAAATAATTGGTGTTCAATCTAAGTATATATTTTCTTAGTATTTTCAAATTATAACAACTTCACATATTTATCCCTTTGTCATAACAAAAAACAATTGCATATTTTACATCTTTAACATTTTGATATTCTTGGTTTTATAGCTATTATAACATGTTATCATTTTTTTAATTTAAAAAAAATGCATGAAACATATTAGTGAACATGAACTATTTATTTTGATCCCTTAATTTTCTGATTTGTATTTTTAAATTTCATTTTATTTTTTATTTTAATTCATAGAAAATTTGTTTCAATAATTTTATAACTCATAAGATCTATCATTTTTTGCAAAACAATAATCAATTTTTTCTAAGTCATTATGTGAGGGGTATTACCCCAATACTCAAGTTACTAGAAAAAATTATTCATTTATTTTATTTTCCATATTCCACATGGTTTATCAAAAACACCCTAGGGTTTCTAGCCTTCGGAATCCTTTGACGTTTGGTTCATGTAGTGCACATGTAAGTGATCATCCTTGAGAAGTTACTTTAAATATACACTACTACATAAGATAGTATAATTAATGGAAGATTGGTATCCTCTAAAATGTTTTCACCACTTAAAAATTAGATAATTTTAATTGAGAGCCTAAAAATTAAACTCACCCTTGTTTATTTTCATCCCTAATATTTATTGTAAACTTTAAAGTTTCAAAATTAAATTATTTTTTTATATATTTTTATTTTTATTTTACACCTTTGCATGCCACTCAAAAATTATTCTTCCTCTATTCCTCTAATGAGTAGTTATAGATTGAGTTGAATTCTTATAGATCATATTTATATTCATTTGGTTTCATCTAAAATGGACAATATTGACAGTATTGATTAGTATTCTTATGTAAACCTTCAAACCTATATGCACATTTAAGATGATGTTAAGGATGAGCATGTTAATAAATATAATGAAACTATTCATAATGATAATGATAATATTAAAATTCAAAAAATAATTAATCTTAAAAAAGGTAATAGATTAGATGTTTAATCACCTAAAATCCAAACTTAGTCAATTCAGTCACTAATTGGTGGTTGTATTTATTGCATATTTCTACCCTAGTTTACTATATTTCATTCTTCAACAATATAGGATTTATATTCATCTAAGTCCTAAAAGATTAAAATAGGATGTCGATCAAGTCAAATAATTTATCATTTTTTGTCAATCACTTCAAAAGTATCCTTAAAAAGAGATAAGGTTGTCTAATTAAAATTATAATATAAGGTTTTACATCAAATAGATATATCATAACCTCAATAGAAACAACAATATGTTCATTTCAAAAAAATTAAACTCCTCATGTCAGGTGTTTGATATTTCACTATCATTTATACTCTTATATCAACCCTTATAATGACATAGTGCCACCATCCCTAGATATGGGGAAATATTTTGGTTTAAAACAAAATATCATGTTTATATTCATAGAATATCATATTATACACCTAACTTGATTACATAAAAAGATAAACTTCCAAATTCACCTAATGCAACCTCTCTTGAGAATTACATGCTAAAATAATATAATTAGAGTAAGTTGTACCTTCATATACTCATAAATTCATTACCATAATTGTTAAGTTATGGAGCTAAAAGCTTCACCAAGATGCTAATCAGGAGGTTGTTGAGTTCAACCAGTAACCGGCATCAACAGTATTGCTGACGTCAGTCAGGCAAGGATCAGGAGGATGTCAACATCAGTCAGGGATTGGCCGATGTCAGTCATGAGTAGACCAACAGCAGCCGACGTCGGTCACTTGTGCATGTGCATGCATTTGCATGCATTTCCAGAATATATTTTCTGAATTAGACTTGTCTAATTTTAAGAGGTCTGAGTGTTTGCATGTGAAGACTAATTTAAGTCTTGGGTTTGTGTTTCTAATTATTGTAATTAGAATTCTAATTATTGTATGCCTTGGATCCTATTTAAGAGACCCATGAGGCATGTATTGTAATAGAAGGCAAGTAAAGAATTGAAGCAAGAAAGCAAGGTCAAAGGAGATCTGTAAGGTGTAAGGTTAAGGAGATCAGCTGAAGCTATCAAGGAGGGGATAACAACTCAGGTGTTTGAGTTAGTTGTGGTTGAGAAAGAGAGAGAGAGAACTCTTGAGAGAAATACTGTACACTCAAGAGGTGTGAAGAGGAGAGTGAGATTTCTTTATTGTATTCTGGAAGAGTGTTAATACAGATAGTATTATTTCTCATATTCTTTGTTGTTTCAAGTTTCTAGTTACTTAATCATTCTAGTTCAATTCCATGTTTAAATTTCTTATAGAAAGTAATCAATTGTGCTTCCATGTTCCTAACAAAGTGGTATCAAAACTTTATGTTCTAGATCCCTGACAAGTGGTATCAGAGCCAGGTTGCAGGGAGTAGGTTATTGATTGATTATAGGTCATTCTCAAGGGTTTTTGATTGAGTGGGAGTACAACAATGGTAAAAGAAAGTAAGCTAACAATAGAGAAGTTTAATGGAAAGAATTATCAACTGTGGAGGATGCAGATAAAAGATTATCTATATCAAAAAGATTTGTACTTATCGTTGAGTGGGGTTGCATGCAAGCCCACAGATATGAAGGATGAACAATGGAATGTTCTTGACCAGAAGGCTCTGGGATCCATAAGGTTGAGCCTAGCATCGTCTATCATTTATAACTTATCACAGTGTAAGACAATGGGAGAGTTGATAGAATCTTTGGCAAATTTATATGAAAAACCCTCAGCTTTGAATAAGGTATTTCTTATGAAGCAGTTATTTACTTTGCAAATGCAGGAAGGTGGATCAGTATATAGTCATCTTAGTGATTTCCATGGTTTGGTAAACCAGTTAGATTTAGTCAATATTGTTTTTGATGATGAAATAAAGGCTCTCTTAATCTTATGCTCATTACCTAAAAGTTGGGATAGTTTGATAATGGCAGTAAGTAATACTGCGTCTGCTTCTAAAATCTTAAAAGTTGATGATATAGTTAGTGTAATCTTGAATGAAGATATTCACAAGAAAAGCATAGGTGAATCATCAGGGAATGCTTTAAGTGTTAAAAGCATGGGAAGGCAAAGAGTGAAGATCAAGCAAGGGAAATCAAGGTCAAAGATGGGAAAGAGATCCAAATCCAAAAATGGAGGTATCACTTGCTAAAATTGTGGAAAGAGAGGACACACAAAGAAAGACTATTGGTTAAAGGATAAAGAAAATCAACATGAAGGTAATGAAGAATCAAAAGATGTAGGTATTGTTACACAGGATGCTCTCATACTTTCTTTGGATAGTTAGGTAGAATCATGGGTTTTAGATTCTTGTGCTTCTTTTCATGCAACCCCAAATAGAGAACTGTTCCATGAGTATGTCTAGGGAGACTTTGGAGAGCTTTATTTAGGGGATGGTATGCCTTGTCAAATGGTTGGCAAAGGGAAAGTGCAGCTAGAATTATAGATGGGCAACACATGGGTGTTGAAGGAGGTTATGCATGTCCCACTCTTGAAGCAGAGTTTGGTTTCTGTAGGAAAGTTGGGTGATGAGGGATGCATAGTAACTCTCATAGGATATTCTTGGAAGGTTTCTAAGGGTGCACTTATTTAAGCAAGAGGTAAGAAAGTAGGTACTTTTTATCTATCTACTTGTATTACTGATTCTCATTCTAGTTTATCTACTTCAGCTATAGATTTGAAGATGTGGCTTAGTAGGCTTGGTCACATGAATAAGAAGGGAATGGATGTTCTTGAGTCAAAAGGTATGAGTTCAAATTCGAAGGGCATAGATCGAGTTCATTGCAAGAAATAGAAATTTGATGTTTTTGACAAGAATAGGGAAGCCTTGGTGTTTATGGAGGAGATGATGGACATAGATCAGTCACAGGGGTTGAATAATTTTGAGCAAGGTAGTTTGGATAGGGTTTTGATCCAAGATGAGCTCACGGGTGAAAAAGTCATCACTTACAGGAAAACACAGGTACCAATGTCAGTCAGGTGGAATCAACATTGATCAGGTAGGTACCGACATCAGTCATGTGTAGACCAACAGAGTCAGTAGTGTTAGGCAGATGGAACCGATGTCAGTCAGGTAGGAACTGACGTCAGCAGATAGGTCAACCACATGGAACTGATGTTAATCAGGTGCAGACTAAGAGATGGCTAAGATCAGTCACTAGAATGGATGTTGGGTGGATAGTAGCTGTCAAAGAGTCTCAAACACCCATGTGGAGGACCAAAAGGGTAATTGAACCTCATATTCACTGTTCACCTTATTTATATTACTTGTTGCTCACTGATGGTCAAGAACTAAGAAGATGTGAAGAGTCAATATAGGTAGAATCCAAGAAACAGTGGGAGCATGGCATGAATTCTTTGGAAGAGAACTAAGCAGAATTTTTGGTAGAGTTGCCAGCCAGGATAAAAGCACTGATAGACAAATGGATTCCCAGGTTAGAGAAGAGAGTGGATGGACACATGAGATAGAAGGCCAGGGTATATGGTCTTGAGCAGGGTGTAGGACAATGGAGGTTTAACCATTATGTTTTCCTTTACCAAGTTGGATAATATTAGCTACATTATCCTATTACTATATGTAGTGTGTATGTGTGTTGCAGGGTTACACATGTAGGGAGTTGCTGAGCTAAAGGTAAAGTTAGTTCAGATGGGTGTCATGAAGAATCTGGGAGCAACAAGATTCTTTGGCATAAGTATGTCTAGAGATAGGGAAGATCATAGGTTGATGTTGTCTTACGATGATTGTGTGAATAAGGTAGTGGTGAGGTTCAAGATGTAGGATGTAGAATAGATTAACACACCTATGGATGGATAGTTCATAGAATAGTGTCCCAATTCACATGATGAGGTTAAGTACATGAGTACTAGACCTGAGTTTTCCTAAGTAGTGGGAGTTGTTAGAAATTTTAGTGGGTTCTCAGGTATCTAAGAGGGACCAGCATCAGGGATTTATGTTATGCAGGGTCAAACACTTCTCTACATGGGTATGTAGGTTCATATGTAGCAGGGGACTTGGATGATAGGCGTAGCATCATGGGATATGTGGTGGTTGGTCTTCAAGATTGAGTTTGAAGATGGAGGTGCCTGAGATGATTAGTGGATGTTGTTGTATAGGTGTAGCTATTTATCTCCAGGTGGGAGATTGTTAAGCTATGGAGCTAAAAGCTTCACCAAGATGCTAATCAGGAGGTTGCTGAGTTCAACTAGTAACCGTCATCGGTAGTATTGTTGACATCAGTCAGGAAAGGATCAGGAGGATGCTGACATTAGTTAGGGATCGACTGATGTTGGTCATGAGCAAACCAACAGCAGTCGACGTCAGTCACCTGTGCATGTGCATGAATTTTCATGCATTTTTAGAATGCATTTCTAGAATTAGACTCGTCTAATTTTAAGAGGTCTGAGTGTTTGCATGTGAAGACTAATTTAAGTCTTGGGTCTGTGTTTCTAATTATTGTAATTAGAAGTCTAATTATTATATTATTTGGATCCTATTTAAGAGACCCATGAGGCATGTATTTTAATAGAAGGCAAGTAAAGCATTGAAGCAAGAAAGCAAGGTTGAAGGAGATCTACAAGGTGCAAGGTCAAGGAGATCAGCTAAAGTTATCAAGGAGGGGATAACAACTCAGGTGTTTGAGTTAGTTGTGGTTGAGAAAGAGAGAGAGAACTCTTGAGAGAAATACTATACACCCAAGAGATGTGAAGAGGAGAGTGAGATTTATTTATTGTATTCTGGAAGAGTGTTAATATAGATAGTATTGTTTCTCATATTCTTTGTTGTTTCAAGTTTCTAGTTACTTAATCATTTTGGTTCAATTCCGTGTTTAAATTGCTTATAGAAAAGTAATCAATTGTGCTTCCACGTTCCTAACAAAGTGGTATCAGAACTTTATGTTCTAGATCCCTGAAAATAATCCAATTCATAATCTATTGGAACTACCATTAGTTTTAATATCTACCACTCTATGAGGGTAGAGGTGATCTTGAGCAACAACATCATTCATTCCATGCAACATGCTTAGACTATACCTAAAATGATAAATTACTCAAAAATATCTTTTCAAGAAGACTCATAAATTATTATATATGATGGTTATATGATATCCATCATAAATAAATTAAATATTTAACTAATTGATAAACCAATTGGTATCACACTTTTCAATCAACATTGGTGAAAAATCTAGCCTATGCATAATTTTATAAAATCTAGAAAGTGTCATATGATAAAATTAGTGAATATTTTTTATGGTAACAACTACTATATCCAAGATGATAAGCTTTATGTAAGCTACTTAATTATAAAACATATTCACTTAAATCCTATCATTCTTGAAAAAAGTTATCTTTCAATGAGTTTTGTCATAAAGTGAAATAAAGAGATTTTATTCTCTTAGCATTAAACAAGCTAGAATAAGAACCAAGTGAAAAATTACATCAAATTTCATGTTACAAATAAATTAAAATTAAAAACCTAAAGAGATAAAAAAAAATGAATTAAAATTAGTAGTTAATGTAATATCACAACCATAAAACACAATTCAATTAGTAGTTCCACCTATAAGTCAATTTATAAGCTTACCAAAACCTCCTCATATATTGTTATATAAGTTAATTGATTTTAGGATTATATCTCTATCTAAAACATTCAAGATTTATTTAATCAATCCTAAACCTAATGTCTTTGATAGTAATGTATATTGTGACTAACATATGCACATTGGACATTGTATAAATAAATGTTGTAGGTTAAGGCACAAGAAACATGATCTTATAGATGATAATATGATTGAGTTAAGTACACATATAGTGTAATAATGACCCATAAAAATGAAAATATAAATTTGAAAATTTTAAGTAATCTATTTCAAATAATCATACAAAAAATATAGATAATTCATAAGTGCATCATGCACCATCATCCTACACCATATGGATATAACATATATGGAATTATTTGTGTATTTACATGAACATTGGGACCACATCCATTAATTACACTTGATTTTAGTGAAACTAATAATGATGATTCTAATAGGAATCCACCCTTTGTTAGACTATACATCAATAAGAAACCCATATATAGTTTAAAGATTGATAATGGGTTATGTGAAAATGCATGTACTATGCAACTCCTCCATAGTCCTGGATATATAGAGAAAGGTCTACAAATTATGTCAATAATATAAAAACATTTAGTGGGCATACATAGAACTTTGGAACACACTATACTACTTATCCAAGTTTGATCAATAATAGTAGAAAATCCATTTATAGTCTCACCAAGTGCATGGGTATTCAACATGTTATTAGGATTCCATTAGATAAAAAATATTTATATAGTGAATTATACAATGCACAATTTTCTTAGATAAATACATTTCAATAAAGTAGTCAAATATGAAGGCATTCAGTATGAGTACATTCTATAGTTAGTGGTAACTCCTCTTGTTCCTCCACCACCACAAAAACTATTTATGTGACCTATAAGATAACACATTTCAAAGGTAATTATGACACCTAATCCAAATTACAATACAAACATAATAAATGCACCAATTTAAAATCATAATGAATTTTTTGTTTGAATTTATTAAAAAATTATTGATAATCAACTGAAAGGAGAATAATATATTTTAAAAAATACAAATCTTAATTTTAAAGACTTACTCAATCTTTAAATAAATATTTAATGCATGCAATACATTCTTGTCCTATTATAAAACATACTCAACCAAGTCTTACACTTTCTATATTTTCACATGTTTTAGCTAATTTCATAAGCAATAATGAAGATAATTACAATACACAATTTGATTCATTTTAAGATTCATATACACATATCTTTTGCACCTCATCCATGTATAATCACCCTAAAACTCATATAATTAAACACAAAATATTATATTCCCATTAACAAGATAATAGGCTAGGTTACCTTGCAAACAAAAATATAAAATATAAAAACATCAAAAATATTTTCAAAAAATATATATTTCATGACTTAAGCATGACATTATATGCTAGAATTTTTGTCACATATTTTGGTATATATCATATTTATTTTTATATACACACATATATTTTTTGAGGTATATGAGTTTGAATTAAAACATACATAGTACATGCATTCTTAGATGTTGGACCCCCTTCTATCCAATGAATATCCATATGTTGCATGCATGTGAATCTACAAGTTACATTACAATAGGTTATATTAGTCTATGACCTCAAATTCAATATTTAGGTACATATATTAGTAATTTATTACTAATCACATATATTTTACATATGATACTTTCCTAATAATATGAAATTTACATATATGAATGTAATATGCTAGTTTTCTCTTGTTTTATTCTCCTTCAGTGTTGTTTACTTTCGTACATGATATTCTAGACATTGATTGCCTTTTTTATGTGTCTCTTGGTGATTATGTGAATTTTTGTTAAACATCTCAATGACATTTGTGTTTTTTAGGGTAAATTTTAGTGGCTATTATTTATTAGTTCATGAATATTTTAGTTTTATAAATTGGCATTTGGGTATTATAGGGGGTTGTGAATAATGTGGATTCAACTAAATTATCTAGGTATAAGTTAGTTTTCTAGGTCAACTAACATACTATTTAAAATAAATTTCATATAAATATAGTTCACCACTCCATGAAAAGTCAATATGAGATTATTTTCCATTATATGTAAACAAAAAATCCACCCATATACTCATTGTCGAAACTTTCAATAACAAGAAAGTGATGAAGTGTTTGTAGGTTTTTTTCTATATAGTCACATGTTCATCTAGATTTTACACCCTATTAAAATTCATTTATCCATTCACCTTCTCATGTAAACACCATAAGTTAAATTTAAACAAAATTTTGAAACATATATTTATAGATTTTCTAAAAAAAACCCAAGTTAATTTTTATATGGGTCACTAAAATTTAACTTGGTGTGTGTTATGTGGGAAATTTGATCATGTATATTTATTATGGCCCTTTAAACTTATGTGTGTATTATTTGTCTTACATGATATCTTTAAATTCCCCTTTTTTTAAAGTTCTCTACCTTATTTTGTGGCATTGCATGATATTATTATGTGTTGTGATTGTGTGTTGGTGAAATTTATTACTAGTACCATGATATATATCATGCACTATTATCATGGTTATTTTATTGCATTATTCAATGCTACACACACACACACACACACACACACAAACACACACACACACACACACACACACATAGATGATGTTTGTGTGCATAAAATTCAATAACTTACATACATGCTTCAAATGAAAATTCTAATCTTATGATAACATACTCTCTAGCATGTTAACATTATACTACATGGTCCTATCTTTATCACATGATAATATTAACTCTTCTTTTGAGATGAGTGACTTATAGGATAAATTCCTAATATAAAATGAGGGGAATAGAAGTGGGATTTTCTTAGAGTAACAATCCTCCTTGAATAAATAAATATTATATTTGGAAAAAAAATATAGGTTAAAAAATACAAAATATGAGTTTTCAAATATTCAAATCAAATTCAAATTCTAGAACATCATACATGTTTTCCATAGATTTAAATTAATCTAGAAACAAAACATTGGAACATGGGGCATATGAATTCACTTTTAAAAATTTTAAAGCAATAAATTATACACACTTGAATGCATACATTTGGGCATATTTAAAATTGTTATGAGAGAGAAATTATAGTTTGAAATATTAATTACAATTGACCATATAGGTGGATACCATTTTAGATAACTTGGTAACATTTAGGGGGTATGATACACATCCATGATTATGTATATTAAAAGTTTTAAATTTTCATCCTTAAAATTTTAAAATTTTGAAGTTATAAAATCCAAAGTTTTAATGTTTTAAGTTTTCAAACTTCAATGTCACAAAAAAGAATGATACTTTTGTTAGGATTTAATATTCATAACATTATTAATTATTATAATGTAAATTGTTATAGGAGTAATAATTTACTAATAGGTATAGTTTGTTTATGGCTTGATCAAATATATTTTAAAAATATATCATGATTAATATTTAGGAGATTGGAGGTTAATAGTTGAGATATTGTAGGTATTATAGTATCCCCCATTTATAGGCTATCCCTTACCTATTTATTTGGTCTACCTACAAAGCTATGTAATAAAAAGTTGAAGAAGAGGATAATAAAAATATTAGTATTTTGTTTATTTATTATCTAAGAATATTTTTTTGTGTGTATTCTATTTTTATTATAAACTAGAATCAATATTTGGTATCATATCTATGTTCTATCAAGGATAGGTTTGTGAAAATTTGTGAGGGGTTGTCATTTCTTTCTTTACCCATGTGAATGAGAAATAGTTAGCATTAATCTACATAAGAGCATAGCATAATATTTTATGTTAAATTACTATATATGGCTATATATTCTTCCTGAACCCTGCATGGTCTATACATCTATTGAGCCTGGGTGTGAATTGAACAATAGGCTCAAATCTAGTCTCAACATTTCATAATAGATGATGAAAATTGATCTCCTTGTTGTACCATAGACAAAGTCATCAGAATACATACACATGGCTATAAATTTATTGAATCTATCCTTATTCACATATATTTTTCCATACAGACATGCACCTAGCTAGTTATTTGTCTACATTAGCACTAAAGCATTGAAGCACTAGTATTTTGCATTGGTTGATATTTATATCATTATTTTATGCATTGCCACTACTAAAATTTTCAATATCCATTAGAATATTGCTTATTATATGGGAATAATTGATTACAATTATCTAGACATCCATTCTAAGCTTATTGAGCCATCTACATTGGATTTCATGAGTTTACTTGCATCATCATGTGCATGTCTAGTCAATTATGCATTGATCTGTATCATGTCTCTTGATCTTCAACCTGGCTTGAGAACTGAAGAAATTTAATGCTAATATTTTTAATATGTTGGCCAAAGTTTTAAATGTCTATATCTAAGTATTTTGTAAATTTTATTTTAGGAATCTAGTTTTATTTTTTTGAGTCAAAGATGTATTAAAATTTTCACATCTTCAAATGGTTAGATCATTCACAAAGCAATATGTCAAAAGCCTTGTTTAAAGTTTATACATTATATTTAATTAAGTCATTTCATTTAGTTTAGTCTATGCATATATTAAGCTTCTAATAAAATCTTTTATGTCATAAATTTAAGTCTAAAGTTTTTTAAGGTTAAGGGTCATTATATTTAAGTGTTTTATTTTATTAATTTATTGTATGTCAGCTAAGTTGATTTTATTTATTATTAAGACATTTTTGGTTATTATTTATCAAGGAACATATGAATTAAAATATAGTGTCTTTTGGTATTTTAATGAAAAGTCCAAAGTGTCTATGTTTTAGTCCTTTGTAAAAAAAATATGTATATATGAGTCACTATGATAATGTGTCATATTTTTGTCAAAAAGTTAAAAACAAATTCAAAAGTCATAAAAGTGTCATTATTTGTTTAAATCTTTTATGTAATTGGTTCTCAAAATCCAATCCTTTATCTTATTAGATGCATTATCACTTGTACATGAAATCCATTATTATAAATTGAGCTTCACTATCATAGTCGCTAAGTAAGTAGTTAATACTAGAAGATGGAAGAAATGGAGGCTAGAGATTTTAGAGCCTCTCATTAGTCACTAATGATGAGGCCCAAATTTTATAATGACATTTTATGTTGTGTGATTCTTTCTACTATGTGTTTGAACAAGAACATAAGGACATTCCTGTTCACATACATGGTGTGTTCTATGCCAAACTAGCTAATGCCAAAGGATATTTATTTAGTGGTAGTGGAGACCATCTATGTTATTTTTGTTTCAGTGGTAAAATAAATTAATAGAGGCTACATAATATTACAATGAGTATTTATTCCTCATGATATTTTCCTTTTTAGATTTGTGTGTATTTTCATTCCCCTACTTATTTAAACATCCTCCGATATTTTGACAAAAGGGAGAGTGTGGATATAATGAAATGTGGAAAATAATTGTATAGGATGGAAACTAACTACATAAATTCTCTGACTGTAGAGATTTTATGACTACCTTACTTCTGTATGGAGATGATAAGTTAGTGACACATCCATTGCAGTCACATGGCATAAATGTGGGATGTATTCCTTTGCATATTATTGGTCATGTATAGCAAGATATAAATGGAAAAATTGAGACATTAGTATGCAGACCTAAAAGTATTTATTGGCATATGATTCTATACAAGCCAATTCTTCAAGATATATATTGTCCCCATGCTCACATTAAGCGGGTGTAGATATGATTAATAATGTTAAGGGGGTGAATTTTAGGATTTAATATTTGTAACATTTTTCATTATTGTAATGTAAATTATTACATGAGTAATAATTTAGTAATAGGTATAGTTTGTCATTAGGTTGATTAAATATATTGTTAAAATATATCATGATTAATGTTTAGGAGATTGGAGGTTAATACTTGAGAGATTGTACGGATTATAGTATCCCAATTTATAGGCTATCCCTTGCCTATTTATATGGCCTACCTACGAATCTATATAATAGGAAGTTGAAGAAGAGAATAATAAAAATGTTATTATTATTTGTATTCATTTTCTAATAATATTTTTTTGAGTGTATTTTATTTTGCTTATAAATTAGAATCAATAAGTTTCCCATGTGCATTTTAAGAGTTCAAAATTAAAAAAATCAAACTATTGATTTTTAAAAAATTCTATGATAAATATGGTCATGATGGCAGCATGAATACCCTTCATTTTGTATCAACTATAAATTTATAATCTAAATCAGTCTATAGTGGTGTGATTCATATTTGAGTTACTGATATAGGTTCAAGTTTGGTAACACTAGGTCTATTTTATTTGTTGGGTACACTTCCTCATTAATGGGGGTTGGAATAATGCATCTTTATAACTCTATAGGTTGATTATTTATTCAAATTGGGACTTGGTCATTATCAATTTGCCATTAGTTGAAATTATTCTAGATCCTTCAACAAGAGGGCATATTTCTTCATTATTAGTTAGATTTTATAGGCTAATTTAGTTTCAACTATACAAGTGTACTCCTCCCTTTCTCTTCTTTTTAGCTTATCAATTTATCAATTTTATATTTTTAAATTTTTAAAATTTCCAAATTACTACTTCATGAGCTATTGTAGGGTTATATAAATTTAGTCCCATGCACAATTAAATTATTTTCTCAAAGACAAAGTGTATTATACATAATTATGTTCAATTATTTATTTTTTACTATAGATATTGAATGACTATAATAAAAGTCTGGGGGGAATAAATGCACATAGATTTTGTCATAGATGAAAAATTTAATTATCTATATTCTCTAAATAACATGACTTGTGCATAATTAAATGACTCTTATTAACCATTAATTTAAGCCTTTATATATATATATATATATATATATATATATATACAAGTTTTACCCCTTTATTTTACATTGCTATTATACATAAATATAACCAATAAATGATCAAGCTAATAAACATGAAATTTATATTATATATATTTCAAGATAGGTGTGATGCAGGATCATTTCAAATATCTCCATAAGGACAT
>JARHVA010011743.1:0-29044 GCA_037957365.1 Torreya grandis | reverse complement strand
ATTTGAAGCTTGCCAAAATCCCTAATATTACCCTCCCCCTCCTACCTCAACTCCACCTCAATCCAAATCCTTGTTGGTACTCATTTCAAATGTGCTAATCTCAGAAAAAGTAATTAGAAAATGAGATAAGGGAGGTGGTGTGATCCCTATTCATCTCATAGAAAAGTTGAGAAATTTAGTTTAATTATTTATTAATAAGTGAAGGTTGGTTTGAAGAGGAACCAACTATTTCATCAATGATCATTTGAATTAAATGATATGCTATATCCAATGGTGGATAGATATGTTAGAAAGGTGGGAAAGTCAAGAGGTTGAAGATCAACTTGCAGTTATTGAAGAGCCTCAACAAGGCTATGAGAAAAGTGAAACTCTTATTGAAGAAGGTGAAAATATTGTTAAATATCATGTATCTCAAATTTTCCAAACCCATATTCACATCTCCCCAATATTGAATTCCCAAACTCATCCATAAACCATTTCACCACCTTTCCACCTCATCCCTTATTGAAGGAGAACCCATCCTATGGTAGTTAAGTGAAAAAGATCAAGACAAAGTTATATCTGATCAAGAAGATGAATCAAGTATGTATGATGAAAAAATCACTATAGGTACTCCCATTAGTGAATAAAATCATAAGTCAATCTTATTAAGTGAAAAAATATAAGATCTTGATGATGTTGTAGCTGCCAATGAGGAGTTTAGTCAAGGCATGCGAGAGAAGTTGTTTTAAAATAACATTGCATTAGTTGAGTTGGTTGAGACTAATGAGTAATATCAAGAGGTTGAATTTTAAAAGATAATATAAGACAAATTTTTTGTTTACTCCATGAACCAAGATGATTTTTGGTTGAATTCCAATGAGATTTGTGAATAATTTGAAGGCCTTCAAAAGCCTATATACCCTATTAGTCAATTTGAAGACACTTTTGAAGATGTATTACCTCTTGAGCATGTGTTTCAAAAGGAAGATTTTATGCCATCTAAACTTTTGAAATATTAATAAAAAAATAAATTTTAATACTCTTCAAGTAGTCAAGATGAGTTTGATGAAGTGCTCAAGGACCAAGAAGATGAGTTTGAAGAGGTTATGTTTCTTGAAAAGAAATAAGGCAAAGATGATTGGAAACAATGTAATGAAATTCTCTAAGATCTTGAATACCTTTAAAATATTGAAAATAATATTTAAAAGCATATTAAAAAAGATGTCTTCATGAAGGGAAATGATGAAGATTGGATAGAGTATGCTAAGTTGCTTGAAGATCTTGATGAGCTTGTAGCTAGAAAAAATATGAAGATGTTCTTGAAGATGTGTTTCTTCTTGAAGGACAACATGATAATTTTTAAAACAACAATATAGAGGCTTCCCCTATAATTCAATAATTGATCATGATTGAGAAAATCTCAAACATTAATAAAGTTCTTGAGAAGGAAGTTGAATTGCAAGAAGAGTTCACCTTCATAGGTGACATGTTTGTATTTTTCATCATTGAAATTGAAGACATGCCAAAAGTATTTTCAATAATAATAGAGATGAATACACTAATAATAAGAATAAATAAGAAAATTTAATAATTACTTATTTAATCTCATGGAACAAAATATGGTGTAAGATTCACCTTTGATCTAGCAGGAAGAATTCTCTATTAGGCTAGTTTGTATATAATCTATTTTTATTAAGTGTTGTTATGTTTCATAAGTGCTTGAGAGCATGTGTGTTTCTTGCTTTTTTTGTATCTTGTTTGATTCTTTTGTGTGTTTTGAATGTTAATTAGTTTATTGAGTCACATTCAAAGTCTGTCTAGGTTTGAAACTGAGTATAAGAGACTCTATTTCCCAATGAACATGCAAGGCTATTGGTCTTATTAGAATTACAAGGATTTTACCCCTATGAATCACCAAAAAAGTTGACCAAATTTAACCCCAAGTCAAATTTGGCTACCCCCTCCAAATTTAAACTTTTTATGTGTAATTTAATTCTTATATGGTCCCTATAAGTCTTCATTTAACCTTGTTAGCATTGTTTAAGGTTAGTTTGGAGAAGTTAAGGTAATTTAATATTGATGTCATATATTTTTTTAGGGATATCATTGAGTTATAAAACACGGTAAAGTTTTTTCATAGGTGATAAGTGGTTTAATAATGTCATTTTATGTCTAAAACATATTTTCACAATCTTTAATAATTTTTTGTAAAGTTTAAAGACCATTTGCTAACTCTAAGGTGTTCAATATTCATAGAAAGTGGATTTTTGTCCATCTATATGTGAATAAGTTATCTAAGTGAAACATACATACCAAATACATTCCAAGGAGCTGGAAGTAGTTACTTAACTGTCACACCTATCTTAGGGATTAGAAAAAGTTAAATTCTTGATTTTCAAGACTTGTTTGTGGATTTACCAAACTTGTAAAGAATTTTGAAAGTCATGTGTAAGATAAAATAGGTTAAATTTGTCCCGTAATATTATAAAAATTCATAAACCAACTTTGGAAAAAGTTTGGTTTTCAACAGTTTTAGACATATCCTTCTCTCTTTCTTCATCCCCTTCATAAGACAGTGAAATCCAACTTAAAGCAGATGACATAGGCTTTATAGGTGGAGTTGGGGGATAATATTTTGGCCAAAATTTTATACCAATATTTGTGTAATTTTTATTTATATTGGTACTCTTGTCTTTATGAATAATTACTAAGAGCCCAGACCACATTTTAAGAGCTCAAAACCCCATGGGATAAGTTTAGAGAAACTATAGAACAAATTATGAACTCATGGATTATTTAAATAAATTGAATTAGCTTAATTATTTATTTATATTCCTTAAAATAATTCACCCATCCTCTTGGCATATATGGATGTCATTTTGTCATGGAAAATTATTTTTGTATACTATCTATAAATGACAATATTTTTATGTTTCTAAGGTTATCCAAGTGGTTTCATATAATTTAATAGTTATTAATGGTCCTATAATAATTTATAAATCCATTCATGGCCTCCAAAGTTTTCAAATAATCTATAAAATTCTCAAGTGATCACTTCTTTCATTCACCATCTTGGACTATGTTTTCTATGTTTGCATTTAGTAGGGTATTCTATTGAGATTGATATGAATTTTTATATGAATTGGAGGTTTTATTTTCATGTTATATGTGTTTATATACTAATTAAAATTGTCTTTGAGTCATAATAGTTCTTTTTATAACTTCAAAAATCCAAAATACACAAGTTGTAGTCTCTATCTTCCATAGACCTGTAGCTCTGTCACTCTAAGAAAATCCATGTTTTCAAGGTGTTATGAATGTTATAAAAGAATAAATAACTATGGTTGTTTATTTTTTTAAGGATCATGGAATGATAAGGACCTATAATTACTTAGGACATAGTTTTAATGATAAGGCTGCTCCCAAAGTACACCTACAAGATTCTATGTATAAGATAGTAGAGACAGGAGCTTGAAGATGATCTAAGACATTTATGGGAATGATAGAATTAATAGAGACATATATTGATACAAAAATGGTAAATATTATAATTTCATGATGTATCTCAAAATTTCAACTCCAAAACACACAATCATACCTTCCATGTATGCACCTACAACTAGATTATTAGGGAGATTAACTACGTTGATAGTGATGTTCAAAGAATTTTAGATTCAAGACAATAAAAAAATATTATTGTCTCAAAAAAAATTTATAAAAAACACTTGAAAATTCTATTCTTGTTTGGAAAGGGGTGAAGATAGGTTTTTTACCTAAGAAGTAATGTACTCAAACAAAACTCCCTCAGATTACCACTTACATCTAGTTGATGATTTTGGCAATGCATAGTGATAATGGTGGAGTCTAGAGTTATATGGATTTGATAAGTATTTAATATATGTATAGATATAAGACACAATCAATATAAAATTTTGTATAATAGGTCTAGAGACCTAACACATTCAATCTCTAAATGAATGCATGCACAGTCACCTATAGTCACTTATAGGAAGTATTAGGTAATAGAGGTCTCTTAAAAGCCTAGAGATAGTGGAGTGAAAGGATTTTTATGTCTTGAAGACACTAAGGTCAAGGATACCTAAACTCATCAAGGCAAAAATAGGGATAAACAGAGGAAAATTTCATTTGCAAATAGTGGTTACAAGACTTAATGGACTACAACACAGTCCTAACACAAGTCTGATTGAATTATCAAAGGTTTGAGAGGGTGGAAGTTTTTAAGATGATTTAGAGGTGATTAAATTGTCTCATCATGGTTTAAAAACTTAGTAAACATTTAAGGAAACATTATACCTATATAACCCCTGCATACTTAGCTAATTTATGAAATAGGTCTACTTTCTTATGGGAGTATTATTTTTTGATTGAAAAGTATTAAATTTGTAGAGAAAATTAAGGAGAGTGAATTAATACAATATTATATTATTATTATCAAAAATTTATGACATCAATATATAAGACCCTAATATATAATCAACACACAAAGATAAACATAATCATTACCATGACTAGACCTTGTATAATCCTACTAGGTAGTCAATTAGAGATGATGGTAAAATGGAGATTAGTGGAGTAAGATAATACCATGGAATAATTAATAATATAGTGAAAATAATAATGTAAAATTATGTCATGAACTCATAACCTAACAAGAAAAGACAAATGGAATCATGACCCTTATTCATCTTCATATAGTCCTAGATTCACATATAGACCTATTAAAGATAGTTAGTATCAAAGATGAAGGTATAGTCACTGAGATTTGGTTGAAATTAAAAAAATTGAGAGAATTATAAATGACTTGATAAAAAATTCTAAGAAATTTCATGCCTCTAGATAAAGATAAATAGAAGGATAGAGTGAGTTAGATTAGGATTGACAATTTGTTTCACAAACCTTGGGATTGAAAAAGTGGGTTGTAAGAGAGTTTTATGAGATATGGTGACAATATAGAAAATTTAATGGGTATTTTTGGACATATCATACCCCATTTATTCCATTATAACTTAAAATAAGCTTAGGAATACACCTAATAACTCAATTTTCTCTTAGACCTCTCAAAATGCTCACTACCAACCTGGGAGGCTAAATTGTTTTTCTTGTTACAGACCAAACATTTTGCATGGGACCATGAGATATTATGGGATTTTATCCAACCTAATTTGATTAATTTTTTTGGAATTTTTTATAGGATTCATACATCTAATTTTATGAATCATTGGCTAAGAAGTTGAAGTACTTTCAGGTTGCTTAGAAAAGCTTTAGTGACTAATTTGTAGATATGGACTTAAAAATAAAATAAAATTCAATAAATTTATCCTTAAACCTATTTTATTTTTTATATGACTCCAAATAGTTTTTGTACATGTACTTAACTTGTATAGACTATTGTAATGATTGCCAAATATCCCTTATTTTGTGTATTTTTTGGTGTTTTATAGGGATTTTGGAGAGTTGGATACTTGAAAATCATTGTATAAAGTCACATAATATTAATTTCATACCCTAAAATAAAAATATATTATCATTAACCCATTTAAGTGACTAAAGAAACTCTATTTTTCAAGGCAGTCTAAATAGGATTATGAAGGGCTTTTTTTGGCCATTTTCATGATTTGGCTATAAGCACAATGTTACAAAATCCAAAACATGACATGGAGTTTTTTTTTTAATGTTTAAATTTAATCACACACTTCCCAAATGTTTCACAATTTCAAGATGATTTTATATCCAAAATTGACTTTTAAGGGCTAGAGGACTAATCAACACTTACACTTAGATTCAGATCATGAAATTTGACATGGAAATATAATAAGATATAGGGTCATATAATATTCATTTATTTTTTAAATATATATGTAAAAATCCCACACAAGGATAAAAATAGAAAAAAGGTCTATAAGGAATGAGGCCTAATTGAGGCTTTTGGTAGAAAGTGACTAGATGGGGCTAGTTTGAGGCCTCAAAATGTATTATTTCAAGTATAATATGATGTCAGTATAAAATACATATGTTTGTGTTTTAAATTATTACCCTAAGGTGTTAAATAGTGTCCATGATTTGATATGTATGTATGGTTCTGAAATGACAAAGTGTACTTTAGTGATCATACATGGACCTTGTTGTGTTTGCTTGGTTAGGCAAGGTCATAGATGTTGGTGATGTGTTGAAAGTGTTTGAGGGGTAATATGAGGGTTTAATATTTCTTTGTTTACTTGTGTAATTTAGATTAATACATTGGAATATTCTTGTGAAGGTCTACGTTATCCTAGTAATCTTGGTATAACTTCTTGAGTAAGCAGATTGATGATGTCAACATTTACATGTGTGAAGGTGTCAGAAGAAAGTGGTCATAATATTTTGTTATTATTTGTGCCTAGATATATTTTTTAAAATATTTATGTATTTACATAATGTATATAAAATTTTATGGTGGTTCAAATTTTATCTCCCAAGCATATTTCACTAGTTTCCATAATCAAATTTGCATTAAAAGTGACCGTTGGAATTCAAATATTTGAATTTACAAAGGAAAAATAGTCTGTAATATTTTTTTATATAAATTTTGATAATGGATGAATTTTATGGTGGTATAAAAATAAAATTGGTATATAAATTCAATTTAAATCTAGGAAAAATGATTTAGATGTTTGACTAGTTGTATGCTTGCATTTGTTATAGTTCAATGTTGATTGAGGGTTTAAATTTCTTCAAGTGACCTGAGAAGGATGTTTGAGTTTTTGTTGTTAGTTTTTATATGTTTCACGATCAATTATCTATTTGAGAGTGTTTTATACTACTTTATGATCATCTATATGTATTTTGGAGGTTTGACTAATCCATCTTTAGTATGAACAATTACTTACAAGTTGATTTTGTGTTCATTCATGGTGTTTTCATGTACAAAGTGAATGACTGATATGTTTTTCATATTCAAAGGTGTATAGTGATTTATTTAATAACTTTAGGGTGTTTTAGGGGTCATATGGTGAGGACCTATGTGTTTTTAAGTGGTATTGTGTTCCTAATATTTCTCAATGAAGTCTTAAAGAGTTGAATAGGTCTCCATGGACCTAAAAGGGTTTCTTAGGCCTAATTAAAAGGTGTTGGTATTTAAGGATGATATATCAAATATATGGATTACTTAAAGAGGAGGATTTGATATTATTATAACTATGTTATAAGCCTTAATGGCTAATTTATGTCTTATGTATGACGAAGAAGGTGGTAATCATGAAGGCTCTATAAAGAGTATAATCAAAGATGAAGTTTTATAGAGTTGACATGTGAAAAAAAAGGAAGTGTATGTGTGCTTTGTAGTTGGATTGAAGATTAGACTAGTGTGAGGAATATGCGTGTGACCTCATGGTCATATTTATAATGTTATAATAGTGTTCTTTTAGTATTTAGGATTGAGGATGAGTAAAGAAGTGTAGAGTGATCCAAAATCTTATTTTAGATGCATTGCTTGTGTGTGAAGGTTTGAGAGAGTATGAAGGGTTGAAGAGAATTTTTATTCATTTTTTCTCAATAATATTGGAAAGAAATAAAAAAATTTAAGTTTTTTATATCAGAGGTGTTGTGTGGGTGATCAACATCTAGGACAAGTGGGTGTTTATTCATGCTTAGGGGTTGGTGTTTTTAATGAAGTGGGTGCTTCACTAAAGTCTCTTATTTGTAAATATATTATAGGACTATAGTCCAATTTTATGAAAACTTGAGAGTGGGATTTATCCCCTATGAGGGTTTCCCATATAATACATGTGCTATGTGCTTTGATCTTGTAGAGTTTCCTTTATTCATTACAATAACTAGTTTATATGTTTCACGAATGCTTATGTTGAGTGGATAAGAGTTTGAAGTTTTGGAATTGGAATTGAATTGTTTACATCACTGATTCACCCCCACTCTCATTGATTATACCTATAACAATTGGTATCAAATCCATACCTTATTTTCAAATTTTAACCACTTGATGGTGATCATAGGTATAATGGATGATAAAGAGACTGAGACATATCTTGAAGGTGAAGTAGTATTTGCCTTATCAAAGATCAAATGTCTAGAGGAAGAGAATGAAAGCTTAAAGAATAAAAAAGGAAGTAAAAATTAATATATAAATTCATCAATATATTATGAGATTAATGTAAACATTGATGTTATGATGACACAAATAGATCAACTAGAAATAATAGTCAAGAATGTACAGGATATGATGGATAAAGTCTTGAATCAAAGATTGGATCATTAGGAAGGTAAAGCTATGACATATATAGACGTGATTTTATCTTAGGAAAAACATTATCCTAACTCTACCAAAGAACTTAAAGATGAAAATTATTGTGTTATTGATGGTAAATTAAAAGGACTGTCTAACATGAAACTATAGTTATGTTTTCAGTGGGTACTGTTACACTTGTAATTAATATGGTCACATATATAGGGATTATAGTTTATATTCAAAGAATATAAGTGGATTTATATGTAAAAAATACAACAAAAATGGAATTATAAATAAGTAATATGAGAGGGATTATTATAAAAAGAAAATTCAAGTCATTGATACCATCAAATGGTTCAAGGAAGACAAATCCAAGATTGAAGAAAAGAAGTAGCAAAATTCAAGAAGTGCACCAAAGGAAGAGTCAATGTTTGTTCAAAATACCTTTGAATACTCAAGAGGATGAAACCAATAAATGTTATATAGACAATGGATGCTAAATTCATATGACAGGAGATGAGAGCAATTTTATCTCTCTCAAAAACACAATTCAAGTTCAGTAAGATTTGGTGACAACAATTCTAATAACATAAGTGAAAAAGGGTTTGTAAGTTTGGATAATGGTCATACTAGAACTAAAAAAAATTTATATGTAGAAGGTTTGAAACATAATCTTCTATATGTTATCCAAATGTGTAAGTAAATGTTTTGACTTTTTATGATCAAGGATGTGAAGTGAGAAGAGCCAAGTCTAGTAAATTAGTTGAAAATATTCACAAGGTAGATATATACTTGTATGTGTTGCATGAATACAAAATTGAGGAGTGTTTTATGAATCAATTAGAGGAAATTTGTATTTAGCATAGAATACTTGGACATATGAATTTTCATAACTTGATGAGGATTAGTTCTGAAGGGTTAGTAATGCATATGCCTAAAATCACTAAGATTCCTCATACTTTATGCAACGCATGCCGTCATGGGAAACAAACCAAAAAAAGATATAAATATAATGAGAACTATACCACATTGTGATTGGAGTTGATCCAAACTAACCTATGTGGACCTAAAAGAACTCAAGGCATTTAAGGTAATATATACTTCATGTTATTAATTGATGATTTCACTAGGATGACTTGGATATATTTCCTCAAAGAAAAATCAAGGCTTTGCAAAGTTTAAAGAATTTAAAGCTCTTGTTGAAAATGAAAGGGATTAAAGATCAAGTGTGTAGGATCAGATAGAGGAGATGAATTTTGGTCTTATGATTTTGATACTTTTTGTGAAGATCAAGGGATTAGAAGATAATATTATGCTGCTAGGACACCCCAATATAATGGGGTAGTTGAAAGGAAAAATATAACTATCCAAGAGATGAGTAGAACCATGCTTCAAAATTTCAAACTATCAAATGGTTTTTGGGAAGAATATTCTAATACATCATTATACATCTTAAATAGATGTTAGGTTAGATTAAATGGTAATAAGACTCCATATGAGCTATGGAATAATATGGTAGCTAATGTCAAACATTTTAGAGTGTTTGGGAGTAAGTGTTTTATGAAGAGGGATGAAGAAAATCTTGACAAATTTTATTCAAGATCTGATGAGGGAATCTTCTTGGGTTATTCCTCTATTAGTATTTCCTACATATGATTCAATAAGAGACTTCACAAAGTTATTGAAAGTTTAAATGTAAGAGTTGAAGAAGTAGGTGAAATAAATAAGCCCAAATTGTAGATAATGGTACTTTAGAGAACACTAACTCAAATGATGAAGGCATATATGTTCAATTAGATGATGAAGATGGAGAGGTAAGATAAGACACTAGATCTCCATCTATAATAATACATAAAGATGATCTAGCTTCTTAGATAATTGAAGATATGAATGCAAGTTTGTAGACTAGAAGGATAATGTTGATCAATTAAAATCAAAAGACACAGCTCTATTATCCAATATTAAACCCAAAACATTATTAGGAGCTATTAAAGATAAAAATTGGACATGTGTAATGGATTAAGAACTTGATTGAATAGTAAAAAATGAAACATGGGATTTGGTACCTAGGACAAAAGTTAAAAATTTGATAGGCACTAAATGGGTATTTAGAAATAAAATGAATGAGAAAGGAGAAATCACAAGAAATAAAGATAGATTGGTGTGTAGAGGATATGCTCAAGTTGAAAGGATAAAGTTTTATGAGATCTTTTCTCCTAAGGCAAGAATGGAATAAATTAGACTCTTCTTGGAATATGAAAGTTTGAAAGGTTTCAAATTTTATCGAATGGATGTGAAGTCTACATTTTTAAATGATAACTTAGATGAAGTCTATATTAAGCTACCTGAAGTTTTTTCCATGATAAGTAATCAAGACTATTTTTGTAAACTAAAGAAGGATTTATATGGTCTTAAACAAGCTCCCAGAGGTTGGTATGATAGGTTATATAAGGATCTATTGATCCAAGGCTTAAAAATAGGGGTAGTTGATAGTAATTTGTACATTAATACAAAGGGAACTCATCAATTACTAGTGGTGGTATATGTTGATGGTTTAGTTTTTGGATCCAACAATGACACCATGAATAGAGAGTTTGTAGATGCTATGAAGACTAATTTGAAATGTCAATGTTGGAAGAACTTTATTTATTTTTAGGATTGTATATTAACCAACTTGATGTAGGTATATTAATTTCATGGGAAAAATACATCAAAGATATGCTAAGGAAGATTGAAATCTTGGATTGTAAGATAATGAGCACTCTAATGATCATATGATACAAGTTAAGTAAACAAGATGACTCAAAAAAATTTGATCAAACCTTATATAGATCTATGATTGAAAGTATTTTGTACTCTACTACTTCTAGGCCTGATATCATGAAAGTAATAGGCCTTGTAGGTAGGTTTCAAACTAATCCTAGAGAGTCTCACTTTAAAACAGTCAAAATGATCTTGAGGTATCTCAAGAGCACCATATAATATGTTTTATGGTACCCCAAGAGCAAAGAATTCATTATAAAGACATACATCATTGCAGATTGGGTAGGATGTGTGCATGATAAGAGGAGTACTAGTGGTGGTGTTTTCTTCAGGGGTGAATGCTTGGTGTCTTTTCTAAGTAAGAAGTAATCTTATGTATCCTTATCAATTTTAGAAGCTAAGTATATAACTATTGCTTCCTGTTGCATTTAGGTAATGTAGATGAAGCAAACCATGGAAGACTATAAGGTAAGACAAAATGGACTTTATCCTATCTATTATGATAATAATTGTTAAATTAGTATCTAAAATAATTTTATTATGGGCTTATAAACTAATCATATTCTTATTAGATATCATTTCTTGAGAGAACAAGTGAGTAATCAAAGTGTTAAGTTGGAGTATGTGCCCACAAAAGAAAAACTTGCAGATATTATGACTAAACCATTAACAAAAACAACATTTTAATATCTAAGAAAAAGCTTGGGAGTCATATCCTTTTATATAAATCAATATAAGGTCCTAGGTTAAGGGGTAACAACATGTTCATGAGCTTGCTCCAAAGGTTTGTAATGAAAAGCTTCAAGATTTTTGTTCAAGGACATTGGTCCTAAATGTGAGTTTTAGTCAAATTTTGATGTTTGGTTTAGAAGGTCTAATCTTGAAGTATGAAGGTAAGGTTGATATGGAGTATGAAGAGGAATTTTATAAGTGTATTTCATGTGTTTATATGTGCTTATTTTTTCAAAAGAGTCATTCATGAACATTTGTTCAATTTGACCATTTTACTTAGTGTTCACTACCTAATGTGTGTTTATCATCAAAAATTGATGCATTTAATTTATATGAATCTAATCAATGGTGGAGTCCAATAGGATTTGTTTTTTACATGTACAAAAGGTGTTAATGAGATGTCAAAAGGCTTCAATGATTAGTTGAAGGTGTTTAGGCATAGTTACATGGGTATACATAGGGCTTATATGCATAATATGAATTGTTCTAAGTGTAAAATGAATATTGGTAAGTGTTAAAGATTTTTTTTGGAATATAAAGGTGTTTTTATCACTTATAGATATGCTCTAGGTGGTTTTAATTTTTGAAGGTCTTTTGAGGAAAATTTAAAGAATTTTGAAGGCTTTCAGGTATGATAATCCTTGCTTAAGGGCTAGTAGGTCAAAAACCATTTCATGTTTTTATGGGTTCCTAAAGGATTCAAACATCAAAAATTGGTTCATAAGTATTTATTATTTACCTACAAGTGTTAGATAATTTTTAGGAGTTGGCATTGATCAAAAAGTGGTAAGTTCACCTTGTTTGTTTTTGATGCCCTAGGTTTTGCACCATATGGGTTAGTGACCTTCCCAAAGGAGTTGAATTATAAGGCTCTTTAAACTATGTAAATTGACAAAAGGGTGCTAAAAATATTTTTTACAGTCATTTGGAAGTGTATCATTTGACCTATGGTTGATCTTTTGTATAAATGGAGGGATAATTAGTAGGATAATTTGTGAAGGAGCTATGGTGTAGAGGAAAAATTGGATGATGATTCTTAGCATGAATGATGGTGCATATTATTTTGCATAAAATATGAATTTTCAAGTCATAAATGTGTATACATTAAAATTTATGGGTCTATACGATTCATGTAGGGCTATTAGGCCTCTAGGCAAGGCTAGTGTGACAAAGAGTGATTTTTGGTCATTTTATTTGAAAGACAAAGGTATGGTTGTCCCTAAATATGTTTCTAAATTTAAATTATGCATCATATATGTTTGATAAAAAACATGAATGTCCACTCTTCATTCTATGGGAGGCTTGTGAGAGAAAATTTGAAGGCAACTATGAAAGTTCATCATGGTTGGAGATGGTCTAAAGGTAATCAATGGGTGTAGGGATTACCTCTTATTATTATTGATGTTTGATCAATCATATATTTTTTATATTATTAATTTTTTCTTTATATATTAATGCATGGTCAAAGCAGAGTGTTGCCAATGAGCATATTTGAGGTAATCATGGTAAGAAATGTTATGATAGTGATAGGGGGAGTTTTTTTATCATATGTCAAATGAAATACCTTATCTATGTTATCTTTGAAAATATTTATGGGTCTTAAAGATCATTAGGTAATCCCACTTTTTCATTGTGTCAAAGGGGGAGAAAGTATTTGTAGAAGGAGAAAGGGTATGTGCATAGCTTTGTTATTGTATTTGAAAACATTTACATGTGTTGACATAAATGAAAAATGGGGAGATTTTTTAGGTGTTTTAAATGATGTCCCTAAGGTGGTAAAATATTTTCCATGATTTTATATGTTATGCATGGCTCAAATGACAAAGTGTGCCTTCATGATCATGCATGGACCCTATTGTGTTTGTTTGATTAGGCAAGGTGATGGATGTTGGTGATGTGTTGACCTTGTTTGAGGGATCATATGAGGGGTAAATAGTTATTGGTTTACATATTTAAGTGAAATTAATCCATTGGAATAGTATTGTGAAGTTCTAGGATATCCTTCTCATCTTGGTAGAACTTCTTGAGTAAGTAGATTAATGACATCAATATTTGCACATGTGAAGGTGTCAGAAGAAAGTTGTCACATGGGTTTGTTAATATGTGTGCCTATATCATGTGTTTCAATTTTAAATTATTGAAATGATATATATATATATATATATATATATATATATATATATATATTGTGGTTCAAAGTATCTCTCCTAGACTTATTTCACTAGTTTCTATAGTCAAATTTTCATTAAAAAGTGACCATTGGCATTCAAATATTTGAATTTACAAAGAAAAACTAGTCTATGATATTTTGTTTATAAACTTTGATAATGGATGAATTTGATGATGGTATAAAATTATAAATGGTAAATAAATTCAAGGTAAATCTATGAAAAAATTATTTGGAGGTTTTAATGATCATACACTTGCATTTATTATGTTCAAAATTGACTGAGGGTTTGACTTTCTTCTACAAGTGACCCGAGAAGGATGTTTGAATTTTTATTCTTAGTTTTTGGATGTTTCATGATGAATTATATATTTGAGAGTGTTTTATACTCATTCAGTATTATATTTATGTATTTTTTAGGTTTTACCAATCCATCTTTAGTATGAATAATTGCTTACAAGTTAACTTTTTTTTCATTCATGGTCTTTTCATGTACACGGCCAATGATTGATAAGTTTTGCATATGCAAAGGTGTGTAGTGATGAATGCAATCCATTTAGGGTGTATTAAGGGTCATATGGATAGGATATATGTGCTTTGAAGTTTTCTTGTGTTCCTAGTTTTGATCAGTGAAGTGTGAAAGAGTTGAATAGGTCTTTATAGACCTAAAAGGGCTTCTTAGGCCTAATTGAAAGGTGTTGTTGCTTAAGGGTGATATATCAAATATATGGATAACCTATAGAGGAAAATTTAATATTATTATAATTTTTATATAGTACTAAAGGTATAAGGTATATCTTATAGACAACCAAGAAGGTGGTAATCATGAAGGCTCTATATAGAGTATAATCAAAGATGAAGGTTCTAGAGTTGACATGTGAAAATAGGATAAGTGTAAGTGTGCTTGGTGGATGGATTTAAGAGATTAGAAGTGTGAGGAATATGGTTATTACATAATGGTCATATTTATGATTTTATAATAGTGTTATTGTAGGATTGAAGATTGAGGATGAGTTAATAAGTGTAGAGTGATCCAAAAGGTTGTTTTGGAGGCATTACTTGTGTGTGAAGGCTTAAGAGAGTGTGAAGGGTTGAATAGAATTGTTACTCATTTTTTATCAATAATATTGGAATTAAATAATATTTATATATGTGTTTATATAAAAGGTGTTTTATGGGTGCTCAACATCTAGGACAAGTGGGTGCTTGTTCATGCTTATGGGTTGGTGTTCCTTGTGAAGTGGGTGCTTCACTAAAGTATCTTGGCTGTAAATATATTATAAGAATATAGTCCACTTAATTTAATAATCTATAGTTTTTTTAATCACCCATGAGTGTTTCCCACATAATTCATGTGTTATGTGCTTTGATCTTGCATAGTTTCCTTTGTTCATTGCAATAACTTGTTTATATTCTTCATGAATGTTTATGTTGAGTGGATAAGAGTTTTAGGTTTTGGAATTGGAATTTATTTTCTTTCATAAATTACTCACCTTCCCCCCACCATCTCATTGATTTTACTTCTATCACTATGACTTTTGGCTGATGTTGAGTAAATGAAACTAAGTTTTGACACTTGTGTGCAAAATTGGCCTAAAGAGATGAAACCTCTAGACACCTTGAAAGAGAAAGAGGTGGTGTGTCAAGGATAAAATATTGGGGTCAATTTAAAGGTTTCAATACTAGATTAAAAAATGTATTATAAATCTATATAATCACCAAGAAGTCCACTTGTCCTTCAACATGTCAATAAGAAAGAGAGTTTTAAGAAGCTAGTCAAGGTGTCAAGCATGCATTTCAACCTCCCACACCACTTGGAGAGTTGGAGGATATTAAAATGAGATACACATGGATTTGGAAGTTTTTTTATGAAAATTACTTAACTCATATTATTTTTTTAACTTACATAATACTTATCTATCTTCTTTATCTTGCACACTTCTCTTTTCTCACACATATGTTATATATTGATCCACATTGGATTTGAAATATATCCTCTAGTTAAGTATGGTGAATCCATGATTACTTCAAGCCTTGAATCAATAAATAATGATCTTATTTACCTTCTCCATGAGTTGATTTCATTATGTATGTTAATTTAATTTATCTTATTAAGTGATAGCTTCTCTTCCTTAGCATGTTATCCTTGCTTGAATCCATATTCAAATTTGAAATTTTATTATATGTCTTTTGAAGTGTTATAATGTATTTTTCATGATTTTAGTGAGTTTTAATTACATAATTTTCATCCTATGACCTTTTTTTTCATCTTCCTAACTTAGGATAGCTTCACAAACCTCGATGAGAAATACTAATGCAAGGGCACTTTTGGAGTAGTGTCATATGAGAATTAGGCTTATGTTTAAAGTGTACTTATAGTTGGTTGGTAGTGGTCAAGTTATAATTAGTGCATCACCTTTATAAGATAGATCCATTTCATGTTCTCTCTATCTCTTTTCATCTAAGCAATCAAGTAGTATAGGTGATAAACTATCAAAGATAAATCTTTGGATTTATCCCTCTCGATCTAAAGGTTTACATCTGCTATAGGCAACCCATAGGCCTAGATGTATCCAATGTTTCACTCAATTTTGAGGATCCTTTAACAACCTCTCCAAGGATGGAAAATTGAGTGATAATAGTAAGATGATTATCATTTGTATCAAAATATGTACTAGTGGAATGGTTGGCATTAGTATAAAAAGAAACAATAGTAGCATGATTATCATTTGTAGCAAAATATGCACTAGTAAAATGGTTAATGAGGAGGGTATTTGGAAAAGGCCCACTAAAGGTTGAACCTACCATGTTAGTGGAGATACTTAGCATGGAGTTTGAATAGGTCATATAGTAATAAGTCATGTTATGGGAAGGAGTCAAAATAGAATGGATGGGTTTAGAATCAAAGATAATGTATCCCCCAATCTATGAGATAAAGTAGGGAAGGGTTAAAGAGGTTCTTCTACTTGATAACCTAACATAATATTATAGATGGTTGAAGGGTCATTTCCTCTATTTTGAGGGAATTTGTTAATGAAGAAAAGCATTTTAGGCATGTAATGTAATTCACTCTCATCTTCTAAGGAAATTAAATGATTAAAAACTGAATATGAGTGAGGAGTCCTCCAATAATTGGTAGTGTGAGTGGAAATGAGCACATTGATTTCATCTAGAGTGGAATCCACAAGCTATTTTTTGGGAAACCTATTAGGATGGGTAAGACTCATCATGTTTGTGGGTTTCAACTATATAGTATCCTCAAACAATAAATTCATGAGAAAAGGAGAATAAAGAGTTGATGAAAATAAAATTCAAGAAATAAGATACATAATCAAATGGGTCAACTATGTTCTAAAAAAATAGGGAACAAAATAGAATAAAAGGAGACATAGTCATGCAATTTGACTATGTTATATTGAAGAGGAAATAGAGAAATAAATAATAATACAAAATCAAACATGTCAATTATATAATACTTTAATAGGTTATTAAACATGAAGATAAAGAGACAAAGTTAGATAGGTTGATTATGTAGTATAGGTAGATATTTTGAATAGTATCTAAGAGACTATGTCAATAGGGATGAGAGTGTTATGAAGATAGAAAAATGTTTTGTAAAATATTATCTAAACCAATTAAATTAAGCACACAATCAATTACATCAATGTCATTGATCCAAATGGAACACACAACACAAACCTTACACCAACATTGGCTAATGCATGATTTACAATACAAAATACAATGATAAAAAGGATAACAACTTTAAAGTAAATAATAACTAATTGGTAATTAATAAGTGTGATTAATTTATAATGATGTTTGAATATAATATTATGGGAATCTTTCTATAATAAGGAATTAAAAAGAAATCTAAGGATGGTTTTAGGAAGTTTAGGCTGAAAGGGATATGTATTAGTGATGGTACTAGCTTGATATTGGGGCCTACCCTCTCACATAATAATCCTATAATGATAGTGTGATGAGTGATTTGATAGTATATAACACTAACCACATGTTTATAATTGTCCATAAAACCAAGTCATCTTTCCCTTTGGTGATGAAATCCAAATAGGTAGACCTTGGGAAGACAAATGTTTAATGTTTTTTATGTGTAAAGTGGTTTGAAAGTGTGTGTAAAAGAGAAAAATAGTGTGATTAAATTAGTAATTTGAAAAAACTAGATAATTAATCTATGTTTTTAACTCGTAGCATTCAAGCAAGTGAAGGGAAAGATGTATTAATTACTAGCAAAACGAGGTTAATTCCTTCATTTTGAAGAAAAAAAACTGGTTCAAGTGATACTAAATGAAAATAATGTAAAATAGAGTCAACTAGGTCGCTACTATTCTACATAAGTAAGATATGGAAGAACATAATTGAGCAAGTCAACTATGTCTTCTGGATAAAGAAAAGTCTATAGAACTATGTTGAGCTAGTTAACCCAATTGGCTATAGGGTTGCAATTTTACATACTACAAACTTGTGAAAAATAGTATTCAGAAATGAAAATTGAAATTATAAAGTAGGTAATAATGAACCTTGGTAGATTTTAAGATGTTTAGATTGAAAAATTTTATGTTGTGATACTCAATTTTTGATTTAAAAAAAATTAACATAGTTGATTGGCTTGACAAAGTTTACAAAACCTATGTGATGAAAAATAAGTTGTGAATAGAGTCAACTAGATCAACTATGTCTATAAACCTATATGATTAAAGAGAATAATTATAAATAGATCTAACTAGTCTAAATATATATGAAAATCTATAATTAAAGAATACAATGATGCAAAATTGATTGATCCAATCACTTGTATTTTGAAAAGACTTGCATAGATAGAACAAAGTCATTTTGGAGTGATTATGTGTTAAACATGTGCACAAATTGTTATAACTATGCTGATAGGTTTGATATAACATTTCAAAAATAAAAATATATAATATGATGACAAAATGAAAGCATGAAATAAAACCTACAAGGGTTTGATTCATGTCAAGTTCACCATAATGTATGCAAAGGGAAATAGAACTGATCCATTAATCAATCCTATCTCAAAATAGATAAATCCTACTGACCCTTCTAGTTTTTGTACATTACATATTCAGGGTCATAACTAATATAGATCTAATAGACCTAACCAAAGGATATTTTACCATAATAACATAAGTAGAGAGGTTTTCAAAGCCTCTAGTCAAACAACACCATGCAATATCCCTAGCTAAGTCCTATGTTTTCATATTCACAAAAGTATAAGTGAAACAATCAAATTAAAGTCTAATCTAGTGCTTAACAAAGCTTGTGGCACAAAGTGGGGGTAATAAACATAAAATGTAAACATGCATAATATATATATATATATATATATATATATATATATATATATATATGTTTACATTTTATGTTTATTACCTCACATCAATGCATATGAAATACTAATGCATAGGAGATATGTACAAATCCAAATCTATCTAATCTTACAAAGGAAGAACAAAGTTAGGAATTCTTACCTTTGAATACACACTTGTTGAGCCTCAATATCTCCCTTGGCCAAGGTTCTTCAAAAGAGGTGGTTGTGGTATGTAAAGATAACAAGCATAAGTTAGTTTTAGGATACACAACTTATCTATGCATCCAAAATACTTCTCCACAAAATGATATCCATTTCTCCAAAGAAATTATTGAAACCCTAAGATATGTTCCTCAATTAAAATGGTGGATAAGTATATGAATGATATAATATTATTCTTCTTCTCTTATCTATATATGATGGGCATGGATGTGTATATATAACTCAACCTAACCCTAAACCTTTCTAAAATTTTATCCAATAAGGTCAACCTAATCAACTCTATATTGTTAATTGATAAAATAAAATTAGATCTTGATCTAAGTTAGCCAGAGTTAACCTAGACCCATAACATGATTTTAACAATTAGGATACAGGGTCAACCCCAACTGACTGATAACTCCTTGAACAAATAGATTGAACCTTGTCCTCACTTAGTGCGAGTGCACAAGTATTTTATTAATATTTGAAAAAAAAAGTACATAAGGGTGCCTTTTACTCCATTAACCCTTTTACATTGCAAACATTGATTTATATAGTTTTTACCAATGACCGGTAAAAATAACTAATCCTACAACCAACTATTTACAGGAAAATAACCCCTAAGGTAGTTCTAATTAATAAATACAAAACATGAAAAATACCTAAAATTAAAACTAAGTAACTTTATTTTATGGGGGTGTCTTACTAAAAGATGCATGCCCCATTTACAATAATATTTATTAACCTACCAAAAAAATCTAACCTAATGCTAAGACTTTAGAACAAGTCCTAACAAAACCCCCTGTGATCCAAAGTCAGGTCTTTGGACACATACCAAGCATTTTTATAAATTTTTCAAATTTTATTTTGTCAAGGGGTTTTGTGAAGATGTCAGCTATCTAATCGGTAGCTAGGTAATATATTGGATCAAGATCTTTCTTTGCCACCATCACTTGTAGATAATGGTATTTGACATCCATATGTTTTATTTTGGCATGAAACATACGATTCTTGGACATCTTGATTGCACTTTGATTATCAATGTATAACTATGTAGGAGCAAACTGAGAAACTTGAAGATCTTCAAGAATAAGATGAAGGTAAATAATTTCTCTGGAAGCATCCCATGCTGCAATATACTCTAATTCTACTGATGAATTTGCCAGAGTATCCTACTTCTTACAACACCAAGAAATGGTAGCTAAACCCATATGTATAGTGTATCCTATGGTTGACACTCTGTCATCCACACATCTACCAAAATCTGCATGACAATATCCAACAAATTTGAAGTTCTTGTTGCTGCAATATTCAAGGCCATATGTTTTCATTCCCTGAAGCTAAAGAAGTACTCATTTTACTGCATGCCAATGAATTTCTCTACACTCATGCATAAACCTAGATAAAATTCCAACTAAAAATGAAATATCAACCCTGGTAGTCATTAAGTATATCAAACCCCCCACCAATTGTCTATGTGTGGTGCCATCAAAAAAGGCACTACTATTATCCTTAGACAATTTCAAGTTACTTTCCATGGGAGTGAGGGAAGGTTTGCAATCACTCATGCCAAACCTATCTAATAACTCAGAAATATACTTATTTTGTGAAATGAAAATACTATGCTCTTTCTGAGTTACCTTTATGCCTAGATAGTAGTGAAGAAGTCCAAGATCTATCATTTCAAACCCATATTTTGATTCCTTCTTCATATACTTGTTATGGTTTTCATCATTACCTATGATAAACAAGTTATCGACATAGAGAACAAGTATAACCATTTTCTTACCTTAAACTCAAAAATAGAGAGTATCATCAGATTCACTATGATGAAAACTAATGGATTTCAAGTGTGAATCCATTTTCTCATACCAAGCCCTTAGTGCCTGTTTGAGCCCATACAAAGATTTTATCAATTTACACACTTTGTGTTTAGTACCAGCCTATTTGAAACCTTGAGGTTATTTCATATATACTTCTTCCTATAAATCACCATTTAAAAAAGTAAATTTAACAACCAATTGATGTACTTTCCAACCATTTTGTGCTGCTAAGGCAAGTACCATATGAATAGTGTGCCATTTGGTAGTTGGTGCAAATGTTTCCTCATAGTCAATACCTTCTTGTTACATATATCCTTTTGCAACAAGTTGTGCCTTATGTTTATCAATGGAGCCATCTAATTTATACTTAGTCTTATAAACCCATTTATAAAAAATGGGTTTAACATGTGGAGGAGGATCAACTAAAACCCATGTATTATTTCTAAGTATGGCATCATACTCATTTCTCATTACCTATTGCCAAACATGTTCAGTAGATGCCTCCTCAAAAGTGGATAGCTTAGAGGAAGAAGTAGTAACAACCATAGCATAGTTTACCTATTTTAGAGAATTCCTGGGCCTTGTTAAACCAACTTCATCTACTTTAAAGTCAAAAAAAGTACTTTGATCCCATTTTTGATACTTAGTCAAATTATTCAAATCAGGGACTCTAGAATTCTCATCATGTGCATCATTTAAAGGGGGACTTAGAGAATTTTCAATAATTTCTAAGTCATCAACCTATGAACTTTTAGATGAAGGAGAGGAAAGTGAAGGAATGTGAGTCTTATACCATAAATTCAAAGAGTTATCCCCATTATTCAAACCCTTATCTCTTTTGTATTTTTCCTCTCTAATCTATAAAGTTGAGAATCAATCTCTGCATTGTTCATAGTCCCAAACTCATCAAATATAACATCTCAACTCACTATGAATTTCCCTAAATCCTATGCAAGTAAATGAAACACCTTTTTATCTTCAGAATAACCAAGAAAGATGCATTTTTGACTTCATGGTTCCAACTTAGTTCTATGTTTAATAGGAACCAAAGAAAAACAAAGAAATCCAAACACTTTTGAGTGTTTAACTTTGGGTTTAAACCTATACCATGCCTCATATGGAGTTTGTCCCAAAAGTGCAACTATGGGGGATATATTTCTCAAATACACTATAGTACCAATGGCTTTTGCCCAAAACTTATCATCAAGCTATTTATAGTGCAACATGGCATGTGTTGTCCCCTCTAAAATTCTATTCATCCATTCAAATACTACATTTTATTGTGGAGTATAAACATTACTATATTGTCGATGAATTCCATGTTCTCAATGATAATCTAAAAATTTACTTGAGGTATACTCACCTCCATTAGCTAAATGAAGAGTGGCCAAATGTGAACCTATTTATTTTTTGACTAAGTGTAACCAATCAACAAACTTAGAAAAAACTTCATATTTATTTTTCATAAAAAATACCCAAGTCATCTGAGAAAAGTCATCAATAAAAAAGACAAAGTATCTACACCCACCAATGGATTACTTTTTCATGTCACATACATCACTATTAACTAATTGTAAACATATGTTAGCTCTCCAAGATGAATATTTAGGAAATTTTTCCCTAATTTGTTTGCCTAAAACACATGACTCACAAAGAATACTATCTTTGTGAAAAGTGGGCAACCCATTCACCATACCATATCTCTATAAATCCACTAAAGAGTGGATATTCAAATGTCCATAGTGAAGATGCCATAACCACTGTGTAGACATAGTACTTGTACCTGTGTCAACAACTACTGCAAGTTATATAGTGGGAGGAAGCACTTTATAATGCAATCTAACCATGTTTCCATCTTCATATCTTGTATACATTATTTTATAATCATCCTTCACTAAATTAATGTAAATGAGACCATTTTCAAGCACTATTTGATATCCTTTCTTTCAAATAGTTACCAAATCAAGTATGTGTTTCTTCAATGTGGGAACATAACAAAAATCCTCCAAGTATTTTATAGACCCATTTGGAAAAATAATCTGAATAGATCCAAGTCCTAATGGTGTATGCATAGACTTATCTACTAAGGAAAATGGAGAGAGAGAAGCTTCCTTGAAAGACCAAAATAAATCTCTCCTAAATTTCATGTGTTTGGTTGCTCTTGTGTCTAAAACCCATACATCTGTGAGCTCATCTCTAGCCTCATATTCAATATAATCAATGTGTCCCAAAGTAGCGAATGTAGATTCATGGGCAACATTACTAGACTCATCATAGTAATCATTGACATACTGAGCAGAGTTAGACTTAGTCACTTTTTGTGGCCTCTAAATTTTATCAAAAGGAATCCTACATTGTGAGGCAATGTGACAAAATTTTCTACATCTATGACACTAAATGTCTGATCTACCTTGACCACTACCCCTATATGAGTTGTGACCATGTCCTCGATCACTTGTTTCATGTGAATGTGATTGGTTAGATTGTTGATTATTTGAATTACCCCTACCTCTATTTTGATATCTGCCTCCTCTATAACCTCGACCCCCTCTATAAATATTTCCTCTATTGTTTTGATGCCCAGATGAAGATGAACTAGGCTTTGACTCTAAAACATGGGCTTCTTCAATTTTCTTGGATTTCTTGGGTAGAGAGAGGTCATGTTGGATGACTAACTCAGCCAACTTATCAAAGGTGATGCATGTGATCTTGTTATAGACATGCACCATTTCAACAAAATTCCTATAAGACCCTGGTAGTCCTTTCAAAGTAGCAGTGACTATGAGGTCATCATCTAGTTTTCCAAAACTAGCCTTAGTGTACTCAGTAGTGATACTTTTCAACTTAGAAATATATTCTCCCATATCCACATCTTCATCTAATGATAAATTAAACAACTACATATGAATATCTATCTTCTTATGCTTAGGTTTCTTATCATACAAATCTAACAATGTTTTCCATGCAATGTAACTATGAGGAGAATTTTCAATATGAAAATAAGTGTCACAAGTACAATAGCATTTAATGAGAGATAAGGCCTTATAATCATGAAAATTGAATACATATAATTTATCTTGCTCTGTTGGCAATGTGGGATTTTCATTCTTGACAATATCCCATAACTCATTAAAAACTAGTGAAGCCTCCATCAATCGTTTCCAATTTGAATAATTGGAAATTATTAATCTATCACCATTTGAAAGCAAATATTAAATATTTGAAATTTTGAAATAAAATCAAGTGCAGTAAAGAAAAGTGTGACAAAATGCAAAAGATAAGAAACAAATATCACACTCACTGCACAAGACACTACTTCCATGGGGTTTTTCACTTAACCTCTGCGTAGACCAAAATAAAAGAAAAACAAGAATTTTTTGATGGGTTTTGCACTTAACCTCACCAAAAATCAATGATTACACCCTTATTTTGCTAAATTATAACCTTATTCCACCAATTACACCCTTATATCACCACAACAATGTAAAAGAAATAGAATTGAATTCTCCCTTTTTCAATTTTTAAAAACAACACAATAAAATAAGTATGTGTTTTACAACTTTCAAGGCATATAAAAGGCTGATTTAAAATGGAATATTCCTTTTATAAAAAATATATTCTAAATCAAAATAACTTCTTTCAAAAAGAAGGGATTTGAACCTTGACCTCCTCCTTGCAAGCTTCTTTACAAAATAAGCTTAACCAATTGCTCTAAGAGCATTTTCAAAATATAACACTCAGAAATTTGTAATTATGATGGATTTTGTCGAAGAGGGAAAATTAAAAAAAATTACATATACGTAAATAAATCAAAATTTTTCCCTTATTCTTCTCAGTCAAGCTTCCACATGTGGGACCCACTAAGGCAATTTTTTTAATCAAAACTTTATAAACATGAAAATTTTTATATTCCTAAGTTTAGACCTATGCCATTTTTCCTTGGGACACCATGGTTGCTCTTGGAAGTTTCTCTGCACCTATTCTCTCTCCTAGAGGCCGTACAAATCTGTACTGCAGTATAAAAAATATTTTGTTGAGTTTGGCAAATTTTAGAAGTATTTTTTACTGGAAATGGATTTAAATTACGCCCAGGGTGTTGGAAGGCCATACCATAGGCCGTACAACTTAGAAAAAAATCTAGATTTTCCTTTTGATGACACAAAATAGGGGTTTAATCAAGATTGGTAGGTGTTTTAGATTTTAAGAGGGCTGAGAATGAATTGAAATAACAAAGGCAACCATGAATGGAAATTATAGAGGTTTTTTTACAAGTAAACAAGTTGTACAAGTCCATTTTTTCAAAAAATAATGAATTTAATAACATTTAAATGCTAAAAAATTCAATTATTAGATGCTTTTGAACACAAGAAAATGGAGTATCAAGTGGCCAAAATGACCAGATTGTGGTATATGAAAAAATACACAGGTTTAAATGTAAATTTTTTTTTGAAAAATTAAAATAATTTAATAATTTTTCAAACATTTAAACCAATAAAATTTTTACATTATATAGCATACCTTATTTCATGCCAATTGAATTCTTGTGAATTTAACTTTTCACCTTTCCTTCCTTTCAAATCCACCAATGCTCCCAAATTTCACCATGCTGGACAAAACCTTGCTCTTATACCACTAATAACTCATTGAACAAATAGATTAAACCTTATCCCCGCTTAGTGCGAGTGCACAAGTATTTTATTAATATTTGAAAAAAACAAGTACATAAGGGTGCCTTTACTCCATTAACCCTTTTACATTACAAACATTGATTTATATAGTTTTAACCAATGATCGGTAAAAATAACTAATCCTACAACCAACTATTTATGGGAAAACAACCCATAAGGTAGTTCTAATTAATAAATACAAAACATGAAAACTACCTAAAATTAAAAAAAAGTAACTTTATTTTATGGGGGTGTCTTTACTAAAAGATTCATGCCCCATTTACAATAATATTTATTAACCTACCAAAAAAATCTAACCTAATGTTAAGACTTTGGAACAAGTCCTAACACTGAAAATGTAATGTAAACTATTAAAAAGGGTTTTAGGCTTAGGTTGATGCTAATAAAGGTGGTTAAATGATTTTAGGATTGTGCAAGAGAGGATGTAAGGTTTATGAAAGTTTATAAGATAAGGTTATGTAGATATCAAGTGGTATTATAAGAGACAATAATCATGTGAAGCACCAATGGTCTACCCACCCCTTTATTGGTGTACCCTTTAAGGTGTGCACTCATAGAGATTGAGACTCAATGGGTTCCTAAAAGAAAAAATCATAAGTAATTGATAAATTTCTAAAATATTATGTGTATAAAGCATGTTCTCTATATTCATTCAGTTTTTGGTACTTATGTTAGTTATAGATTCAATGGGGGCATGATATATGGACATGGCTTCCATACATTTATTACTTTTAGATTCAGTGGGGGAATGTCATATGGACATGGCTTCCACACATTTTTAGTTTCCAAATTATAGTGGGGATATGCTTTGGAAGCATGTTCTCCACATTTATTTATTATTTTTTACTTATACTAGTTTGAAAATTCAATAGGAGCATGCCATATAGACATGGCATCCACACATTCATAATTTTTTGATTCAATGGGGTCATGCTTTGGAAGAATTTTCTCCATATTAATTTAGTATGGTACTTGTATCAATTCATAGCTTCTATGGAGGCATGATTTGGTAGCATTTTATCAAAACATAATGGGTATTCAACATCTCTAATTTATAGGGGCATGTTTTGGAAACATGCCATTCACATTGGTAATTATATCAGTTTAATATTTCTACATATATAATGTGGTCATACATTGGAAGCATGTCATCCACACTTACACAATTATCTAAATTGGCCAAAACACATACTTATATGATTAATATATACATTTGTAGAATAATTATATGCATTGGTACCATTGTTATACATAGTTTCATCATGAGACATATCTAAGGTGCATATGTTATGTGACATGTGCCTAATATTTCAAAATCTAAAACAATTTCATATTCTAAAACCATCACACATACTAATACCCCAAAAATGTTTATGAATTTTATCAAACCAATCTACCATAGTAGTTTATTCACCTTTTGGTATGGTTGAGGTGATCAAACAACTTAATCTTGCCAATTTTTTAGGTTAGATTTGATTGTATCAACCAACCTCACCAGGTTGTGTCATTGGGTTACATGATTAAGTTAATCTCAACTACAAGGTGGTAACTCACTTTTGATCCAAATTTAGGGTCATGTGACATATAGTATCTCTCTATCTCCTTGGTTATATACACTTTAAATATTTATCTATATTTATTCTAATCTTAGTTTTAAAGTCTTATAATGATACATCTTTTGCAAAATAACCTGCCAATAGGAAAGATGGTTACATTAACATATAGGGGTACTCCTAAACATTGCTCTTTCAATTTCAATATATTTAAATGAATTTTAACCGATATTATTTTCACTAATTTTAAACTATAACATGTTCTTTGTTTCAGGTTAGTCACTAGAAAAGCATTCAAATTAAACTCAAGCAAAGACAAGTTGTGCATATACACCCAAGTACCTATTATTTTCCTTTAAACTAGCAATTTCATTACTATATTAAAGGGGCGGATATTTATATTATATTTTTTGATTATGTACCACATCAATCTTGTACACTTGGAAAACCCAAACCTTGGATATTCTTCTTAGTTCTACACATGCCTTACTTATGTAAGCCTCACATCTATTCTATTTTACGTACTATGGCCTATCTCTTAGTCTGACCACTCTTATAATTATGACTCACACATCCTGTATTGCCCAAAATGCTTAAAATGTACTTACATTACACCTTTACAAGTTTTAATCCTATATCCATTTTTTTACTCTCATTACACTAATGTATGGGGTAGATATTAATGTTGATGTTACTATACTAACCTAATGCAAGTGTATAGTTCCCTAAAGTCATCCAATTTGAAAATGAAATGTATTCCAATAGTTAAACCAAGTGTTTTAATGTGAATTATCTCTTGATTGGATTAGTATAAATATAATATCAACTCTAATTCATTACTTACATAACAATCATACCAAGAAACCAAGGCACTCATCAAAATCACTATATCAATCATTTAATTAATCAAATATTTCATATTTCCAAACCTTTTTTTAGGTACATCACATGTATAGGTATAAATTACTAAATAACTAGTCATAATATATTATTTTCCATGTTACAAACTAGGTCATTATTGTACTTTCTTTACACACATTGCATGATTCACACATAATCCAACTCATAAGGGAAAACTAAATGAGTCAAAGGCCTTATTTTAGAGTATTATATATGTAGGAAATTCCATTTGATATCAAGGTCATTATAGTTCAATTCAACACTATATGGCCACTAACCCATTTTTCCCTAATGTCACATTGAAGATGGAAAGCTAGGGTTTTTCTATTTCATAAGGAGTGATAGGCCATGACCCAGATCTAAAAGCACCAAAGTGAAGGTGAATATCAAAATAATATATGTGGTCACATCCTATTTTAGTTTATATTCCATACAAGACACTAGTGTTGAACCCAGATATTAGCAATAATGTAATCATCCTAGTCTGACACAACTATCTAAAGAGATAAAGACACTAGATTTAGAATATAACAACTATTCCATAACTATCTTCCCACCTAGTTTCTACTTGTACTATATCTATCTCTCCATTAACATCAAGATAAGTTAATAACATCACTTCTTTGTCATTTTTATATCTAGC
>JARHVA010011742.1:0-29287 GCA_037957365.1 Torreya grandis | reverse complement strand
GCTGCACCTAATTCATTCTAAGTAGAAATGGAGGTCAAAGCAAGATTACTATACCATTTCACTACTTTTACTTTAAATAAAGCAACAATAAATCTAATAGCCACATTATATTGAGTAAGATTATGAAAATAACATAGATTAGTAACATCTTGGATATGCTCAATAACACTATTTTTATCCTATTCTCTAGAGAATAAAGGGATACTTTTTAGGGTAGACATAGGAATGTCATCATATTAGGAAAAATTTAGGGGACTACCCCTATTAAATGGGATAAACAATTGATTTATGATAAACATTTAGGCAAAAGGGATTTGGCTTATGGGGACAATAGATTGGACTAAAATAATATAATGACCAGAAGATGAATGCTAATTTGGAGGATAAGGTATTATACTATTAAATCTTGATCTTTTATAAAAAGTAAAAGGCAATTCAATATTTTCAAAAGGAATACCTTTACTTGATGATCTTATTGTAACCTTTATCATGAAAGAACTATTTAAAAGAGGCTATGAATTTTGCAATTTGAAGGATATTCAACTTTTGATAATGGTAAATATCTCATATTACTTTAATTTATTGTTATTAATCTTCAAAATTCAATTTTACTAGAGAAACTGAGTCCCACTAAGCATGCCAAAACTATTGGTGTTCTAGATTTACACCCTAGCTGAGGAGGGGATTGTTCAGATCTACCTACTCAAATATAATCTAACATGGGACTAATCCTAGGCTTGTGGGTATCCTAATAATGGATCAGACCTGCTAGATAAAGTTGGCTTCCTTCTGGATCTATCACCTATACTAAACCTAAACTATGCACTTGTTTGGAAAAGGGAGAGATATTTTGACAATAACTTATAAAAGCATGTACAAGAGGTGATAAACCAATGATTTGATCACTCAAAATCACACAATACACATTATGAGACATTTTCAAGACCAAATAATATCAATCTCACATAAATATTTTAGAATAAGGCATTAATTAGTTATCAAATTCGTAAGAGATGGAAAATATCCACTTTCAAGCTAGAATAATAAACTATAAATTGCACTTATAATGACCTATAAGAACTAATAATAACTTATTTAAGGTGAGAAAAACTTAAACATAAGTAAGCAACATACATTCACTTAACCATCAGTACATGAATCCATGGAACATACTTCAATCCATCTTATAAAATGATGGAATTCAATCTTTATTGAATAAAAAGGTGTCATAGTATAGTTTTTTTAGATTTTAGTCATACCAAAAAGAGGGATCTATTTTAAGGCTTGTGGAGAGAGAGAGAGAGAGAGAGAGAGAGAGAGAGAGAGAGAGAGAGAGAGAGAGAGAGAGAGAGAGAGAGAGAGAGAGAGAGAGAGAGAGAGAGAGAGAGAGAGAGAGAGAGAGAGAGAGAGAGAGAGAGAGTGCATTGAAAAAGGCCCAACCACTTTTTATGGATTAACATTCTCAAGGATGTTGAGTCATGGTCTTATCAATTAGGAATAAATTTTTTAAAATAATTGAATACTCATTATCCTTACCATCTACCTAATGTCTTCTAGGAACTCCATGATATCATCTAATGATATACTTATAAGGATCATGTCTTTGAAATGATAGAATTATACCACATCTCCTTTGGGTGATAACTATATCCACTCATTGAAAAATGGACTTGATGATAGGTGAGACACATATCCCTATGATAATTTATAAATCTACATTTTTTCCAACTCAAATATGGGTCCATTATATAAATTAAAAACAAATCTTAGATCATTGGTTTTCACACAATCACAACATTCATGAAAACCTAAAAACTATTTGACCTTGTTTCACAATCACTAGTCTCTGTATTAGGTTCAAATGACATATTTTACCTATATGGAACTTTTTTGGCAATGCTTGGTCTCTTTGTTTTCATCTAGTTCATATACAACCTTTGGTTCTTTTGCATTTACATACCTGAGTCAAAAACTACCCCATCGACTTCCATCAAAAATATATGGGTTTGCCTTTGTTTGATTGGCCATCAAAAATTGAATCAACCGATTTTACTATGCCCAACTATGTTTATATTATTGGTCTCATAGATTCTACTAACTTATTTAATCTACTCACACTATTAGATATTTAATGTATGAATGCATGTGAATCCTTGACTTCTTACCAAAAGATCCCTTTGAGATGTTGAATTGATCACACACCATTAGATCTTTATTATACAAATACACGTAAGTCCTTAGTTCCTTGGTCCTACTTTCCTATTAGTTCTTGTGATCCATCAAATCACTGGTACAATTGAACATTGATCATTGATTTAGCTTAGACCCATCCTTTTGTAAGTGAATGTGGACTATTGGATTTTGGTTTGATGATCCCATACTATTGGATCATGTCCAACTTGTAGATCTTTAAGGGATTTAACCTGAGTATATTTTAAACTTTTTGACTCCATTATGGATTATTATATCTCATGTGTTAGTATGAGGGATCCCATAGATCATTATATCTCGACCAACTTTAAACCTTTTAAAGATCTTTTAAACCCAAATGGTTACTTGTCATGGGTTGAATTTGATAGTCACACAAATGTATTATTGACTTCTTGACTTCATGCATACCACTAGATATTTTCTTAAATTGAATGTAGACCATCGATCTTGAACCCATTTGAATACAAATGACTATTTTCTATGGCTTAAACTTTGACATCTACATGCATGTCTTTGACATCCATGTGACTATCACTGCATATTTGAAAACCAATGGTCATCATCTGTTCTTGAATTTAACACTTATAGGGTTGTCATAGACTTTTTGAATTCAAATGGATATTTCTTGTAGCCTAAAATTGACATTTGCATAATTACCTATATCACAAATTCCATGTGTTATTTCCTTTTAAACTTTTGCTAGACATTATATTTAGGGTACCTTGCTTGAAAAAATATCTTTCATAGATTCTAATTTGGACCACTTTCTTTTTGAAACACCCTTTGGAAAAAAAAAATTGGGATACTTTCCGAAGAAAAGACCCTTCGAGAAAAGTGTTTAGGCAATTTTTATAAAATAAATGACACTTAGCCTTTTTTGATGCAAAAAATTTCTATGAAAGAATAGGTCTTTGGGGAAATTTTTGCCCAAAAATTTCTTCAAAATAAATGTCTTCATCTTTTGCTTCAAAATTTTTGTCTGAAATAATTCACACCTTTGAAAAATTTGTCTCGAACAATTTATCTAAAGAAATCAACATTTAGCCAAAAAGGGTCCCAAAAGAATTTAGATTAGAAAAATAAAAGCATGAAATAATTCACAAGTAAAGACTTAGCCCAAAAAGGTTTTGTACTTAGCTTTTCCAAGGTCTATAAGTCATTCTTAACTTGTACTTTAATTATTTCTTGATCCTTGAAGGTATGAAAGAACTATGAAAATCTTAATCTTGTGCAAACCTATTCCATGACCTTGAACTGATTGGTTTCACCATGAAGCCTACTAATATTGAATCATTGGAACACTCTTGAATTAGGATCCTTCTCCTTCCACTAAAATATTTTACTATGCACATTTTTGGTATGTATACCAAATTTGGTCAAAAATAATATTTCATTTCCAATATCAAAACAAGTTTCTTGCATTCCAAACAACTAACTAGTTAATTATAAGAAATTAGAAAACCTTAGGCACATAAATAGATATAACATATCTATGATTATTTTTTATTTTGGGTAGCTTAAAAAAATTGTCCTATTTTCAATACATAAAATAAAAATTTACATTCTTTGTCTCTCTTTATCAAATCATTTGAAAAGCTTATTTGTAGACAAAAAAGTTAAAAAAAAGAGATAAAGTGTTGTCACATTGTTATTTTAGAATAGATTTAATTTTGAATTGCTTACATATTTATAATACATATCTTGCATACTTAATCCACCCCACACAAACAAAACAAAAACAACACCACCTAGTTTGCATCTAGATAAATCTAGGAAAAAGTAGCACCTTACATAATAGTGTAGGTTTCTTTCTCTTTCCTTTGCATGCATTGTGAATAATTGAAAAATGGTAAAAAAAAGCTTTATTTTCATTGAATTTTAGTTTTGTTATTTTTTTCAACATTATAATTTTAGTAAGAAAACATTTATTTTCATAAATGCAAAAATAAGTCAAAAATAACAAAAATAAAAAGCCTTGCGAATACAGGCAAGCACTAAGATCTCATTAAAAGCCTTGCCAACATGCACAATCATCTAATCCCCATCCAAACCTTTCCCATTCATGAAATAACCCTATATAAATCCTCATTTAAAACATCATATCAAGTATACACCATAATCCATTTCCTAAATAAGCTCATATGCTTCTATCTTAGCTTTTTGCCTAGCATCCTTCATATGAACCTTCTTGAGACACTAGTTCTTGTCCACCATGGTTTATTCCCTATGAGTAGAGAACTTGATTCCATAGTTTCCATATAATATGATATTAACACCAAGATAAGACATAATGTTTTTTTTCACACTAATTCCTCATCTTATTATTGACTCCTTGGTTTCTTTAGATGAAAAATAGTGAATTCTTGATCCACCTATCATTCCCTTCCTTATAAAGGAGTCCATCACTACAAAATTATCCAATCCTATCTTCCCACTCATACCTCTTTCTTCTCCTTATGTCAATACTCATATTGTATCATTCACATCTTGTAAATGGCATTAACTAAGCATAGCCAACCCAACAAAGTAGATCTTTTCCCATGAGTCATTCAACCCAATATCCCCCACTTCCCTAATCCTAGCATCTACCAAGAGATTCACCTTCTTGTGATCTCATAAAATGAAGAATTATGGAACTCTATTTTGGCACATCTTAATGTTCTTAATGATAATTGTGACATTATTGAGTTCATTTATTTATATCAAGAAAACCCATTACCACCACCCATTTTGAATCCCATTATTCCTAAAAACCAATCAAATCCATATCCCATCCATCATGTCAGTTACCTCAGCATAACCTCATGGAGTCAAGTACACAATTTATCATGTAATATCCATGTGCATAGATATTAGTGAACCTGACATGAAGGACTTCATCCTTTACATATCCCTTTTTCTTCCTCTTCTCCTCACCCTTCTCCACCTTCCCTTATTCCATTTATTCTATGGGTATTCATATACCTCTATAATATTCTGGATAGGACATAGGAAAATCTCTTGGCCTAGAATGTTGTAGGGGAAGCTAGCTCAACTATAGTGAGTATTTTTTTATGAGTTAGAATAACCTAACCTTCAACACCACTATAGACTACTACCTCTATGATTACTCTCATCCCAACACTCAATGCAAGATTGGGGTATCCATTCAATAAATATGAGATGTATCTGAAACTAAAAGTAACCATGCCAACTCCAATGCTATGGCCAATACTAGGGGAGGCACAATCACCCATAATATAGCCATGAGGTCATTTATTATCTTAGAATTCCTATATGTGGAAATCATATCCAAATATGATCATTACCAAGGAAGGATCTAGCACTTAAAGGATGAGTTCAATCATATGCAAGTGTCCATACGACTTCCTATCAGGAGTAAAAACACCTATGAACCATGTGTATAACCAAAAAAATACCCCTAGGGATCCCATCCAAAAAAACCTCTTCACACTACCCCGTATCAGGCCTCCACCCCTCTTATATAGAAGGTCATTAAGCCTAACATCAACATGAGCCCAAACTAACTCATCATCACCCTCATGAGTCACATTCCTAACCTAGAGAACAAATAATAAGCTTTGGGTTAGGTATGGGCCCAAATTCTCCTACACTAGTTCATCTCTCTCATTCTCTCATATAAGCACTAACTCATTCAAGACCATAACACCAAGCTTATATGATTCTACCATAGTAATAACTTATAACCATACTAAACCATGTCCCTCACGAACCCTTTTAGGATATCCTCACTCATAGGGTCCCCAAACTTGACACCTCTAAATCCCATTCATCTCATCAATCACCCATTTAGACCCCAATGGGATGTGTATACACTTATGATCCACCTTTACAAAATGATGTGGTATCTAAAAATTAATTATTATTTACACCTTTGAGCTATTTGCCTCCCATGTATAGTCTCCATTCATAGACGTATTATGCCCCACCTTATGTATCATCAAATTATGTAAAAACCACATATAGCCCATAATAATAAACTATCACACCTCCTACATCTAATAGCCCTCCCCCTTAATTTCACATGTATTCAAAATCCACTCAACTAGATAACTATTTTCCAACCTACTCCACTTCACCTTAATAGGCCTCCTCCATTCCTTCTAGTGGTTACCAAACTAAACCCAATATGAACCCACCTTTTTATTCCAATACCACTATAGTAACAACAAACTTAAATAACATGGGTAATTATGTTGAGTAGTTCAACGAACCTCTTGATGCCAACAAATAGGGGGTTCACCTCCCACATCCACTACTAGACCTTCACAAATTCAAAGGGGAAGGGGATCCTAATGCACATGTCAAATCATATGATACAACTATTAGGGAACTCTTCCCTTGGGATGGGGTTGTTGAAAAAATATTCCCTACAACCCTAGAATGGATACCACTTGATTTTTATCATTTCCTACTTGAGCAATCTATACACTCTTTCCACCAAATCATGGTTTAGTTTTTCAAAGATTTTTATATTAATAAGCTCTTGAAAACTAACATATGATAATTATTACACATAAAACAAGAACATAATGAGTCTGATACCCATTTCATCATGAGATGGTGGTAGGCCTTATATTCTTCTATCATCACACCTAATATGGATCAATTGGAATTGTGTGATCTCATCCTCTATGTCCTTAACAAGGAGATAGGGGAAGAGGTCCAAAAATACCCATATCGATACTATGAAGAGGCCCTTAAGAGCACCTTGTGAATTGAAGAGGTGGTTATTGATAGTGGTTAGTGGAATTATAAGACAATGATCACATTATCACCCAAATCCAAATTAGTGGGTATTTCAATGAAAAATTATAAACAATACCAATAACCAAGGTCCCAAGGTCCTAAAATTAAATAGCAATAATACTACTGATTAGAATAATAAACTAAACTCTATGAATAATAACCAGTATCAGCCTATAAACAATACCAACATTACCAATAACCTGGGGAATAGAAACCAAAATACCCCTCCCACCATCCATATGGTCGACTTCAACCAAATGCCACCATGTAATGTATATCACCAAAACCATAATAAAATCAATACCAACCAATCAAATAATACCCTGAGTTTCAGAACCAAACATATTACCAATGAAATAATAAATAAGGGTTCAAATAATAGGGACAAAACATGAGACCTAAAGACTATGATCCCAATTTTTATTGCCTATTTCATCAATTTATTATTCATATTACTTAGAACTACAATGAATTTAAAAAATTTATACAAAGACTCTTGGAATATCAAAGGCAAACATTAGTAGACATGTTCCTAGAGAACACTAATACAAGATCTCAATACTTTTTAGATAGTCATATCACCCCTCAAAAATAGAATCTCAAAATATATTAGAACCCTTTCCATAACCAAAAAAATTACTTTACCCAAAGTCAAAAGTAAGGTGGCCCAAAATACCACCCAATTCAACATAGCCAACCCATGACAATATACACTCATGACACCAAAGATTCCACCTTGGGGACTGTGAACACTAATTCAACCCCTTAGTTTAGAATGCAAGGCAAGATAAAAATTATAGGGATAGTATAAATAGATTGAAAATAGGATGAAAACACTAATAATTTTACTATAGAGTATCATCCTTTGGCCCCAAATCCTTCAAACATTATAGAAATAGGTTCCTCTCTTAAGCCTATGGGGAACTATGATTTAATCTTTTATTTAACCAAAAATTTCTCCCACATTTTGTTACTAAACTTGGTAAATAACTCCCACACTCATCATATGGCCTTGTTTTACACCCTAGAGTTGATACATTTATCTAGTGTTACCCCTCCTCCACAAGCTCATATCAACCACATCTATCTGGACATGTTCCCACTTGGTCAAGAATCACAATATGCTAGTTAATTTTTTATTTATAAAGCCTTTCCCTTGACTTTGAGATGGAAATAAGGGGAGATATCAACTTATTAATATAGATATGGATATATAAAAACTATGTGAATATATCTATGGTTGATGATGGAGTGGAAGTCAACATCATCCCCTTTTATTTCTTCTAAAAACTTAGTTAGGGGGGAACTATTTATTCCACCATATGTAACACCATGTTAGTCTATGACAACCTCAAATCTAATTTCGTAGGGACCGTCATGATCTAAGTTACTTTGAGTCCCAAGATGGTACTAACTAAGTTATATGTCATAGAAAAAGACACCAATTATAACATGATCTTAGGAAGGCCTTAGATAGATAGAATGAAGGCTATCCCTTCAACCCTATTCTAGAAAATATGATTCTTACAACCAATAAATATCTTTGTATCTAAATGGGATCCTAAACCCTTTGAAATGTTACAATAAATCATGCTTAATCCACATGGATTAGACATAAATTACCATCTACCTATCAATGGGGTCACAAAACCCCCAAAATTAGTTTATGTTAATGGATCCACAAAATCCAAAGGATTCATATTAAAGAAGGGTAAAAAAATACCCCAAATTATGTTAGAAGATAAATCATAAGAAAAATAAATATTAATAGTTGAAAGGGCCACTAACCCTAAATTAATAACTAGTTAAACAATATCCACTATGTTTCTATAAGAGATTATCAAACTCTTAGAGAAAGACACTCCCCTCATCCTACCATTTAACCTATATGAGGTGGGGACCTATGATTTATTTGGACCTCAAGGCTAATACTACTTGTAGTGGTTAGCTAGCCTATTATACCTTTACATGGTAGAGGTGTCTATGAATGAGGTAACCCCCTTCATAACAACCATTACAATAACTATCACCACTACCACTTAATATTAAAATTTATAGATATAAGTTTCACATCATGTTATATGCTTGTCGCTTCTAAACTACTTCATATTGTGCTCACAAATAAGGCTATGATAAGACCATACTAATTTTTTAGAGTCTCAAACATGTTGGGTCTACTCCCTTGAGATATGTCGATCATTCTACTTTGATCAGCACCATAGTGTGTTTTTCATCACACTCTAACCATGTCAATAGGAAAATGAATTGTCCTTTCCCCCTAGAGCATACTAATTACTATAGAGAATATTTATACCTTAATGGTAGGTATGATAAAGATTATCATTGGAGTCCATGATTACCCACATATTATTATAGTAGGGCATCTTTTCCCCTCATGAAGGAAGAATATACTGGGAAGAAACTCAATAGATTCTTATAGGATTTCCCTATTGAGGTATGTTCTTGTTGTTGGTATTATGGCACAAATTTTATCATTGATGTCAAGGTCAAGATAGATGTTATTAATGTCAAAGTCAAAGTTGGTGTCATTTATGGTGAAGTGGTATGTGACAAGGAGTCTTATAAAAAGAGAAAATTTGAAGGTAACTTATTATATCTCTATTGAGATAATTTTAAGTCAACCTAGTAATTCTTCTGAGGTTGATGACATGTCAAGGTTAAGGTCAAGATACAAGGTAAGCATACTTTTGAGCAAGAATCTTAAATAACATTGTCATATCATGAGCATGTGTATGAAGATGGTAGTCTGGTAAAATGGATACACACAGGTATGAGTGGATTTTAAAAGATGACCAAGAATAAATATGAATTTTTATAAAACTCAATAAAATTTCAAGGTAAACATATAGGGGTAAGGTCTTAAGCCTAAGCATACAACCAAACTAGTCTAAGACCCTATCTGGCCTAATAAGGTACCATGAAATGTTTTCAAGACTTATGAAGGATAAAAATTAGTGGTAGATCATGTGATAAGTTTTTTGACATTTTATATAAGGTAAATAATATTTTAGAGGAGATGTCAAGGCTAGTTCATGGCTTATTCATTTTCATGAAAAGACCTAGTGAGAAGGCATAATTTTGGTATCATGATGAGGTGAGCAGTTTAATAAATTTGAAAATAATATTGGTAGTGTTTTATCATGGTATGAGGTTTTGTGACATTATATTGAAGTATTAATATTAGTGCAAGTGGTTTTAAATTATGATCAAGGTCTAAGTGTGATTGGCAGTTCAAGGCCTAATGTGCAAAAAGACCTAGTATGGCCTAATGAGGAGTCAAGTTTAGTTTCTAAGGTGATATATCTCATGATATAATTTTCATAGGTTTTAAAGTATGTTTCAAGTGTTTTGACCAAATTTGAGGTCAAATTATGAATAAAAAACCATGAAATGTGGTTTTGAGATTTTTTTGTCCATAGAATGAGGTATTACATACTCGAAAGGGATTTTATTATGATTTTTGGAATGTGAAATATTTTCATGAGATACTAATAAGTTAATTAAATTTGGGTAATTATCTTAACTCAATTTTCCAAGAATTATTTTTTGGATTAAGGGCCCAAGATTTATAAATGATCGTTAAGATTATAAGTGGTTTTAACCCTCTCTAAAACCCTAAAAATGACCTGATATAAGAAGATATTAAGATATTAATATAAATTGACTATAATTAATTATATGACATATTTTTATGATTTTATCATTTGGAGGACTCTCCTAGGTACCTCCAATGGCATTGGTCTATCAAAAGAGTGACTAGAAGCTATAAGAAACCCCTTATTTCTCATATTTTTGATGTATCAAGCAGGGTTGACTAGGTCAAAGCATGAAAAATATTTTAGGATGAAATGTGAGACTTTTATTTTATTTAAATGCAATTTTTTTTATCATTATTAATAATCCAATTATTATAAAATGGTCATGTAAGTTAGTATGTCACTAAAAAGGCCTAATGAGGAAGACAATGAGAAAAATAGACAGAAGTGGGAATGAAATTAGGGATGTGTTATCATGAATTAGGGATGGATAAAATTTCATAAGGTTATTTTTCAATACATGTAACACATATATAAATTGGATATAATTTTTTTATATGTGTGTGCATGGCAGAAAGTTCTCAATCTAACTTTTTAACATAGTGAGGTCTATGGACAAAGAAGCCATGAAATTGGTATATAAGACCAATATTGATATTTTATACCATAATTTATATTTTTAAAGTTAATTTTAGGATGTTTTAATGTCATATAAACCCATTCTAATTTCATTAAATTGAATCTACTTGTGTTCTAAGTCATTGTTTCTATGACTATGTTTTGGAATATTTAGGCAGTTTTATGTCCGTTAGTAGGATTGATGTTCCTGAGATGATTTGACTAGATTTAAATAATATAATTCAAATTAATTTGTTATATATGTTTCATAGGTTAATTTTAATGTATTTTTATTTATTATAATTTCATATGAATGTGTGAAAAGTCAAAGGTTCTTGACTGGGTTTTAAAGCATGTTTACAGTTCTAAGTGAGCATATGGAAGTGGTTAGTTTGAGGTATTTTGTCCTATATGGTGAAGTATAATGGACATGGTGATGACCATAAGGTCATTTATTACATATTAATATTTTTTATATATTTATTTAGAAAATTGTAGTATATACTTCAAATATTCAAAGCAAACTTTCTAGCAGTGAGAAGGCCTAATTGTGAGTAGGCCTAATGGTGTGGTTCAAGGAGTGAAATGAGATAAATGGTGTAGGTGACCTAAGGTGAGATTATTAGGGGTATAATTTAAGTTTTTTTTAATTATTTAATATATTTATGGAGGCTCATGATGTTCCAATATGGTCAAGGTGAAATGTGTGCTTTGAGAAGACCTAATTGCATTAGGTCTCTATTAGGCCTAATGGTGTTTTTAGTCCTTATGAGGGGTGAAATACATATGAAATGGTTTTATAACATATGAAACATATTTTTTTATATATTTAAATTTTTATCCAAGTATTTATTTTGTTTTTTTTAACAAGGAATGTGAGAGCAAGAGTCAAGTATAAGAAAAAGGTCTAATAGGCCTAATTTGACTAGTTAGTATATTGAGATGGTGAATGAATGAAATATAATTTTTGAAAATAGGTATATGGATTAAACACCATAATATATTTATGTTTAATATTTAATTATTTTATAATAATGAAATTATATATGATGAACAAGGTCATTTAATCTACATCTGTCAAGAAAAGGACTAGTTGAGAGAAGAGGTATAATAGGTTGTTTGAGAGAGATAAAAGAGTGTGATGAGTAAAATAAGGTGTTAATAATAATTTTATAAAAGTTTCAAAAGATTATCATAGGTTATATGTGACTGATTTGGTGTTGATCCACCTAGGGGGTTGGTGCTTCCTTGTAAGTTGGTGTTGGTTAAAGGACTAGTCGGGTTGGTGCTTGACTAGCGAGGGGTTGGTGCTCTTAGTGGGGTTCGTGCCTCAATAAATATTGAATAATTTATTATATTAATAAATTAAAAGATATGTTTTACTTATTTTTATACCCTATTAGTTTTTCCTAAATATATTTTATGTTCATATTTTATATGCTTATGTGGATGCTTATTTATGCATTGGTTAATGTATGTGTTTGAATGAATGCTTCATGAATGATAAGTGAAATTATTAAAATAAACACCCATATTGTTATTTATAATTAAAATAATTTTTATGATATCCATTCCTTTGGATTAGTCCTAATAGCCTAAAGGAGATCACAAGCAAGCAAAGATGGCTACTCAAGCATAAGGTGGTTTCTCTACAAGCAAGGATCCATTTTTCAATGGATATAATTATGTTTTTTGGAGTGTTATGATGATAAAATATTTTATGTATCAATTTCATGATGTTTTTAAATAATTTTTGGATGAATATAATACACCCTCTATTCTCCCTACAGATGCATTAGGTAAGAAGCCTAGTGACAACAATTCAAAATAAATGAAAGGTATTATTTTTGGCCTATCAAAGGGAGATATTTTGAATGTGGTGCACTATATTTATGATAAATATATTTTTGAAAAGTTAAATACTATGCATGAGGGATACTCCAAGTTCAAGTTGGCTAAATTACAAACCCATAGAAGACAATTTGAAAGCATAAGGATGAATGAAGATGAGACCATTTTAACCTACCTATTGAGGGTTGATGAATTGGTCAACATCATAAGAGGCATATGTGAATAATTAAAATATTTTAATATTTTAAAAAAATATTGAGATATTTAAATCCTAAGTTTGATTTTAAAGTATCTATTTTTGAAGAGATGCAAGATCTAGACAACCTAGAGATGGATGAACTTCATGGCACCCTAACAACCTATGAGATGAGGAAAAGTGAATGAAGATATACAAAGAATTAAGATGAATTAAAGGAAGAAAATAATTCAAATTATAATAATACACAAGGTAATAAAGTCAAAGATAATGATGATTTTGATATTGATAATGATGAGTTGATAGCTATGTTTGCAAGAAAATTGAAAAATAGTTTAGGAAAATATAAGGGTAAGCTACCATTCAAGTGTTTTAATTATTGAAAACTTGGACACTTGATAACAAGTGTCCTCATAATCATAATACAAAGGATGATTAATATCATGATGATGAAAATAAGTCCTATAAATCTAATAAGAGCAAGAAAAGTTTTAGAAAGTATGATGACAAAAAGAAGACTTTCAAGAACAAAATAAGATTTTACACCAAGGAATATTATAGATCATTTTATTAGAGTGATAAAATTGATTCTATGATCTATAAACTAGCACTAATTCTTGTGCAAAAATGTTATCTTGAATACTTTTGTCAAATTACACAATTTATCAAAAATACTCAAGGAAATGAAACTAAATTTGACCTTTTAATATATATTTATCTCAAACCCTAAAGTGCTCAATTTTTTTCTAATATGTCATATTTTACTAATTATGCATTCAATAATGATTAATAAAAAAAATTAATCAAAATGAGGAAAAATAATGCATGAATAAAATTAACTCATGACAAACACTTGATAATAAAGTTTGGAAATTCCTACATCTTTGAGTTTGCTTATAGTATGAATTGATACATTTACTTGAAAATTGAGTAAATGTAAAACCTTAAAAATTATCAAATGGATACTCTAAGATTACACACAACTCAAACATTAGACCTTCATAAAGTCCCAGAACCCATATACAGACCTTCCACCTTCCTGTCGTGTAAATGCAATCTCGCAATCTTATGGATTTTCACCAAAGGTCTCAAAAATAGACTTATAAAATGGTTTTTGAAAATCATCAAAGGGATTTCAACATTCCTTTGAAATCATCTTATATTCTAGGACAAATCCCTAATCTACATTAATAAGTGTAAAGCTCTCTAAGTCCTTCAAAACTTAGGATATATGCAAACTGGTCTCATATTAGCCATTACACAATCTACAAATATTTAATTTAAGGAATTAAAAATGACATAAAATGAGCTCAAATCTAGACACTCAGCATATGGCTAGAATCATCTCTAGCTTTGGCTCTTCATTTCTCAACTCTTTGGCTCTAGCTCTTCGACTCTCAGCTATGGCAATGAGATATTTGAAACTTTTGAATGAGTTGACTTAATTCCAATTCCAATTTCCAATTAAAATAATTTAAAAATAACCCCTCACCCATTTATATATATGTGGGAGGTCCAATTTTTATAATTGGGATGATTATCCATAATCTTTTTTAATAAATTTCATAATTATTCCATACTCAATTTTTATGGGATTTTAAATTATCTATTACATTAAAAAATACAGGGCAGTAATTATTCCCCAATTTATGGTGTTTTATGTTTATCCCCCTTTAATAAGGTGTAATTTATAAATATTAATGACTTGGGTTGAGCCATATTACCACATCATTAGGTTTGATCATAAGTTTGACTGGTCATAACTTTTACATACAAACACCATTTTTTGAATCGTTAAATGTGATAGAAAGCTTAAAATAAGATATACATCATGAAAAAGGATTTTAAAATTTCCATTATGATCAATTTTTGTATTTTGACCATATTTTACCACCTATTGATTGGATTTTATTATAACTTTGACCAACTATACAAGGAACATACGAGCTCTATTTCTAAAGTTCCGCATACCATCAAAAAGTTCTTGATGAGATATACATAATGATGTAGGATTTGGTCTGATCTAGGACCTTTTTTGAATTGATCTCCAAATTAGTCCTCCCTACTAAGAGGGTTTTTGGTCCACCAAAAGTTGGTACCTAACTTGATCCTCTAAAATGCTAATCAATTCTAAAGAATTTTGATAGGTCTTTATTGGTCTAATCAGGTTCTACAACTATTCCCACAATGTTTGGAACAACTGATTAATCACACCTTTCACAAATCCTCTACTACTGCATGACCATTAATAGCCTCTACATAGAACTAGTATTCAAAATGCAATGACTTATTTTATTGCATGGCTTCTCAAGAGCCTCATAGATAAGCCTAGTGATCTCCTTTGCTACTGCTAAATGGTCTTCTGTAATATCAAATACATAAACCAAATTATAACATAGAGATAATAGTGGAAAAATATGATTCATAAATCAAAAATTTAAAAGGCCCTAAAATAAGGCATGAGTTATACTGAATCCTATAATTACCAATAAGGTCATAATAGATCAAATTGTCTACCCACTATCACATCCTATAAGCGATGAACTACTAAATACTAAAACAATCACTAATGCAATTGAAAGACAAGTTTGTTGATGTAAACAAAATACAATATTGGTTGTGACCATGTTCCAATACATTGCCTTAATGGGTCTTATCATGCATCTAATAACAAATATGCCATAAATAGATACATTTCAAAATAATAGTTATTCTAAAACAAGTACTATAGGAAAGTCAAATCCTACCCAATAACCTATGTAACTTCTATCAAATATGCCAAGCTAATTAATGAGTTAAATTCCTTAATAATTCAATAAAAAACTCATAAAGTTAATAATGGAGATTCCAAAAATAGAGCTAATCATAACACAAGTGTGAGAATTAAAAACTTTGCATGATAAACTTGTCTCAAAGTTTTCCCACCACAGTAGGTCCAAAAATGCATATATCAATCCACTAAACATGACAATATGAAATAAATAAATTGTTTACTAACCTTATTTATTTGATTATCCTATTTAGGGTGTTTAATTTCCTTAGTGGATTTACTAACATCTGCATGGGTTGATTTAGGATTAACTTCATTAGCTAGCTTATCAATAGGTTTATAAACCATCTTCTTCTTACCATTATTAGGAAGGTGGGATGGTTGAATTTTCCAACACTTATCAACCCAATGTCCACTCACATGACAATGAGTGCAAACATCCCTCTTCTTAGGTGAGTTCACCCATTTACCATTTCTTTCTTTGCTAGTATGAGAATGGTCTTTAGCACCTCCAAGTTGCTTCAATAAAGCTTCTATTTCCAATAATATGTGGCATAATGGTTATTCAATCCACAAAATGTACAAGGAAAAGAATGAAACATATTCTAAATATCAAAACCAAATTTCTTATATGGAAAAAATTAATCAGAAGTCTTGGAATTCACATTACTATTGGCACTTTTTCTAGTGTAAGAATGAGGTGGAATCTCAATACCTCTTTTACTTAATTTCTTACACCATTCATCATTCTTTCGTAGGGAATAATTCTGCTCTCTTAGTGGCCTCAAATTTTGGCTATTAGAAGACTGTCCTCTTCTAACAATAGAAAAACTCTCTCCAACATCTAATTTTTCACTATCATAACCTAATCTTGCATGGTGAGATCTATGCTCTACCTATATTTGGTTAGTAATACCTTGGCCATTCTTTTCAAGGCCCCTTCCATCAAATCCCATTTTTAATAGTAGTTTGGATCCAATTCCCTTAGTGTGTTTCTCAAAACTATCAAAAGAAATATCTAAAACATTTGAAACTACATGAAAGGAATTACCAGATGAACAACTTATAGTGCACTCATCATTCATAGTTCTTGCATTTGTAGTGGAAGGTAATTGACGAAGACAATATTTCTCTTCATCTTGCATCTATGCCAAGAGCTTGTCCTTAGCTTGTAGCACTAATTTTAAGTTGGAAATATCCTCTTAAAAGAAGTGACAATGAGATCTTAGGAAAGCTTTCTCTTCCTGGATCTGCTGATTAATTGCTTCAAGCTCATCTAGCCTCTCTTTTTCAAGGCTTTTCCCATGGTTTCTTATTCCATGCAAACAACCTAATTCCATAAACTACACACTACAAATGGAATATCAAGAAGGCCCAAATAGTCTATAATAATAGTAGAAACCAAATTGAAAACAACTGATATCAAATCTGAACAATTAAAATCTAGCCAGCATACTAACTACTCTGATACCAAACTTAATCCATAAACTAGCATTAATTCTTGTGCAAAAAAAATTACCATGGATACTTTTGTCAAATTACATAATTTTTAGAAAATACTCAAGGAAATGAAATGAAATTTGACCTTTTAATACATATTTATATCAAACTCTAAAGTGCTCAATTTTATATTAATATGTGATATTTAACTAATTATGTATTCAATAATGATTAATAAATAACATTAATCAAAATGTAGAAAAAGAATGCATGAATAAAATCAACTCATGATAAGCACTTGATAATAGAGTTTGGAAATGCCTACATCTCTGGGTTCACTTATAGTATGAATCAATCCTTTTCCTTGAAAAGTGAGTACATGGACAACCCTCACAATTGTCAAATTGATACTCTAAGATTGCACACAACTTAAATAATATACCTTCAAAAAGTCCTGGAACCCACAAACAGACCTTCCACCTTCCTATCACGTGAATGTAATTATGAAATCCTATGAATTTACACCAAATGTATTGAAAATGGTCTTATAAAATGGTCTTACAAAAATTTTCATAGGGATTTTAACATACCATTGAAATCTTCTTGGAATCTAAGACAAATCTCCAGTTTACATTGAGAAGTGTTAAGCTCTCTAAGTCCTTTAAAACCTAGGATATATGCAGACTAGTCTCTATATTATCCATTACACAATATACAAAGTTTTACTTTGAGGAATTGAAAACAACATCAAATGACCTAAAATCCAGACATTCAACATATGGCTGGAATCATCTCTAGCTTTGGCTCTTTAGTTCTAAGCTCTTTGGCTCTGGCTCTCAGCTCTTTAGCTCTTGGCTATGGCAATGAGATATTTGAAATTTTTGAATGAATTGAATAAATTCTAATTACAATGATTTATAAATAACCTATCACCCCTTTATATACTTGTGGGAGGTCCACTTTTTTTATTGGGATGATTATCCATAATCTTTTTTAATAAATTTCATAAGTATCCCATACCAATTTTTATGGGATTTTAAATCATCCATTACATTTAAAAATATAAAGTGATAATTATTCCCCAATTTATGATGGTTTATTTTAATCCCCATTTATTAAGGTGGAATTTACAAATATTAATGACTTGGGTTGAGCCATATTGTCATGTCATCAGGTTTGACCATAACTTTGACTAGTCATAACTTTCACATACAGACTCCATTTTTTGAACCATAAAATGTGACATAAATCTTATGAAAAGATATAAATCATGGAACTAGATTTTAAATATTCCATTATGTTCAATTTTTATAGTTTGACTAGATTTAACCAACTATTTACTAGCTTCGACTAAAACTTTGACCAACTATACAAGGAGCATATGAGTTCCATTTCTAAAGTTTTGTATACCATCAAAAATATCTTGATAGGATCTTCATAATGTTGTAGGATTTAGTTTGATCTAGGAAATTTTATGAATTGACCTCCAGATCATTATAAGACTGACCATGAAGGTGATGGTCCTAATGTTAATAAAGTTCTCTTCATGGTTGAGGAAGCAAGTTGTTTAAATAAAGAAGATTCCATGTGGTTTGGAGGTACTGTTGGTGATTCAGATGAAGAAGAAGATGAGGTGGAATTTGAGGGTGAGTTGATGAATACTCTAGAATAAATAAATATGATGAAGAAAAATAATAATTTAATATGTCTCTTATCAAATATTATGAGGATCAAATCAATTTGTTTGAAGAGAGATTGAGTAGCAAATCCAAGGAATAAGAATAAATAGTCAAATAGGTGGAGACTCAAATTGAGATTGTGAATGCAAGCCTAAAGGCTAAAGAAGAATAATATCCTAGGTATGTAAAAAAGTGGATTCCTTGAGAGTTGAGTCTGATTAGGAATCAAGTAAGGTAAAGTACTTTGTGAAGTCTCAAAAGATTACCAATGATCTAGATAACATCCCGAGTAGTCAAAACACTACTAATGACAAAATAGGTCTTAGTTTCAATGGAGACCAAAAGAACAACACTAATGTGATCAAGGAGAATCATACCTTAAATTTCAATGATAAATCAAGGAATGATGGTGTTAGTAGAATGAATACTAATCCTATCAGGTAGTCTAATGTTATAAGGTATGCTAATCCTTTTAATGTTTATTTTTATTCATGTAACTAATTTGATCATAGAGAAAGGCATTATAGAAGACCCTCCATGAATTAATATGAATATAATTATGAGTATAATCATTAGTCAAGATGTATGGGTAATGGTGTGTTTTCATCAAGAGGAATAGTGTGTTTCAATTGTTAAAAGTTTGGTCATATTACAAAGTTTTTTAAGCATGGATTCTCAATTCAAAACAAGAAGATTGAGGCCCCTAGAGTGAAATACAGAAGACAATATAACAAATGAGTCCAAAGGTAGCTAAGGTGAATGATGATTAGTATGTAAGACCAAGTAGACTATTTTATATGGTAGAGCATAGTTTAGATATAAAAGAGTGTTAATAATTATCTTTATCAACTCAAGTTGTAGATGGAGTCAAGATAAGTAGACCAAGTCAAAATGTTGTTCAAACATAGATTAAAGAGGTCAATCCAAAGAGGCTATTCAAGACTAAGAGGATCATGAAGAAAGTTTAGTCTAATGAGGACATAGAGATCTAGTAATCTCCTAATTTTATGTTTTTTTAGTACCCTAGAGAAGAGGTGACTCCATTAGGCTTCATGGAGGCACTCAAATAGTGATAAAAAACATGAAGGATGCTTGATCTTAGTGGGAGACTTGTATTCTTTGTTTCAGATCCAAAGTTTAGACAATAATCTATTGGAGGTATGATTGCAAGAGATGGTTTACAAAGAATTTTCATGATGACTTTATCAAACCAAGTCACATTCATGATAGTGTCTAAATACATCATGGAGATAAAAGGGAGCCAATCATGCTCCAAGATTAGGTGTGTTTTCTAAGAAGATCTATAGTAGTCATGAAAAAATTTGAGTTATGAATTGGTCTACAAGATTAATATGTTCATAAAGTCAGTAGGTTGTGATCTTGATCTATGTTGATTTGTTGACAAAGAGATAGAAAATGATCTTGTTTGGATATAAAAGGTGTGTTTTTCTAGGTCAAAGGATTAGATAATTGTCAAGAGATGACCTTTTTTCATTAATGTTAAAGTAGGAGAAAGTTACATTTTGGGAAGAGATCCAACTTAGGGAGATGAGAATGATAAAATTTGTTTAAGTGTTTACCATCAATAACAAAGGGTAAGTTTTTGTGGTATGTTATTGTTGTTGGTAGTATGGCATAAATGTTGTGATTTATGTCAAGGTCAAGGTGGATATCATTAATGTCAAAGTCAAAGTTGGTGTCATGCATGGTGAAGTGGTATGTGATAAGGAGTCTTGTGACAGGATAAAATTCAAAGGAAACCTATTTTATCTCTATTTAGAAATAATTTTAAGTCAACTTGTTAATTCTTCTAATGTTGATGACATGTCAAAGTCAAGCTCAAGATACAAGGTAAGCATAGTTTTGACCACTAGTATTAAGTAGCATTGTCATATCATGAGCATGTGTATGAATATGTTGGTATGGTAAGATGGATACACATAGGTATGAATGGATGTTTAATAATACCCAATAATACATATGAAGTGTTGGAACACTCATGAAAGTTTTAAGGTAAATCTATAGGGGTAAGGTCTTAAGCTTAAGCATACAACCAGACAAGTCCTAGACCCTACCTGACCTAATAAGGTACTATGAAATGTTGTAAATACTTATAAAGGATAAAAATTAGTAGTAGATCATGTGAGAATATGTTTTAAACTATATATAATGTAGATAAGCTTTCAGAGATGTCAAGGCCTAATCATGAAGAGACTTAGTGAGAAGGCATAGGCTTGGTAGCATGATGGGGTGAGTAGTTTGATGCTTGTGAAAAGAATATTGGAAGTGTATGAGAATGGTATGATTTTTTATGACATTAATTTTAATTTTTGAGATTAATTCAAGTGTTTTCAATGTATCTTCAAGGTCTATGTGTGACTGGCAGTTCAAGGCCTAATGTGCAAAGAAACCTAGTGTGGCCTAATGAGGAGTCAAGTTTAGCTTCCAAGAAGTTATAGATCATGAAATAATTTTTAGAGGTGTGAAATTATGTTTTAAGTTTGTTGACAAAATATGAGAACAAAATTTGAAGAAAAAAATATTAAATGTGATTTTGAGGTTTTATGTGTGCATAGAATGAGGTATTATAGACTTGAGAAGGATTTTCTTATGATTTTTGGCATGTGAAACCTTTTAATTAGATACTAATAAGTTAATGGAATTTGGGGGAGGATAATAAATCAATTGTAAAATAATTATTTTATAGATTAAGCACCCAAGCTTTATGAATGATCATGAAGACTGTAAGGTGGTCTTAACTCTCTCTAAATCCCTAACAATGACCTGATATGGAAGATCTTAATATAAATGGCTCAAAATGAATTGGATGAAATAGTTTTATTATTTTATCATTTATAAGACTCTCCCATGTACCTATGGGTTGAATTGGTCTATAATAAGAGTGAGTGGAAGCTATATAAAACCCTTGTTTTATGTATTTTTGATGTAGAAGGTAAGATTGACAAGTTTAAAGCATGAAAATGATTGGAGGATGATGTGTGAGAATTTTATTTTATGTCCATGTAAATTTTTGAGAAATTTTAAGACTCCAAATATGCTAAACTATTCATGAAAGTTGGCTTATCACTAAAAATTCCTAGTGAGGAAGACAATCAAACAAATAGGTAGAAGTGGGAATGAGATTAGGGATATGTTAGAATGGATTAGGGATGGATGTAATTTCAAAAGGTTATTGTTAAATACATGAAAAAAATATCACCAATGTATATAATTTTTTAATATGTGTGTGTATGGCAAAAATTTATTCTCAATCTGACTTGTCTAACATAGTGAGGTCTATGTACAGTAAGCCATGAGATTGGTCTATAATAAAAATATTGATATTTGAGTCTATAATATATTTATTTTAAGTTAATTTTAGTATTTTTTATGATAATATAAACCAATTTTAATTTCATTAAAATTAATCTATAGGTGTTAGGTCATTATTTCTATGACTATGTTTTGGAGCATTTAGGCAGTTTTCTATGTGTTAGTAAGATTGATGTTCCTGAGGTGATTTACCCAAACATAAAGAATATAATTCACATGAATTTTTTATATATGTATAATAGTTTAATTTTAATTTATTTTTATTAATTATAATTTCCCATGAAGGTGTGAAAATTTAAAGGTTCTTGACTAGGTTTTGAAGCTTGTTTACAGTTCTGAGTGAGCATATGAAAGTGGCCAGTTTGAGGTCTTTTGTCCTGTATGTTGAAGTAGAATGGACATGTTGATGACCCTGAGTTAATTTAGGTTATATTAATATGTTTTTTTTATATTTATGTTGAAAATTTGAGTGTATACTTCATATATTCAAAGTAGACTTTCTAGCAGTGAGAAATCCTAATTATGAGTATGCTTAATGGTGTGGTTCAAGGAGTGAAATGAGATAAATGGTGTAAGGGACCTAAGGTGAGACTATTAGGGGTATAATTGATTTTTTAAAATTATTTAATATATTTATGTATTCTTAATATGTTCCAATATGGTCAAGGTGAAATGTGTGCTTTAAGAAGACCTAATTGCATTAGGTCTCTATTAGGCCTAATGGTGTTTTTGGTCCTTATGAGGGGTGACTAACCTATGTAACGGTTTTATCACTTGTGAAATTTTTATTTTGATTTATTATAATGGTGATAAAAGTATAGATAGGTTTTTGTATGACCAATTAATGTGAGATAAAGATTCAATTAAAAGGTCTAATAGGCCTAATTTGACTAGTTAGCATATTGAGGTGGTGAATGAATGAAATAAAAGTTTGGAAACTAGGTATAGGGATAAAATAAAATAATAGAAATATTTTTAATATGTCATTAATTTATAATAGTGATTATATAGATTATCAACAAGGTCATTTGACTTAATTCTATTAAAAAAAGGACTAATTGAGTGAAGAGGCCTAATAGGATGTTTGAGAGAGATAAAAGAGTGTGAAGGAAAAAATAAGGTGATTATCATCAATTGACAAAGAAAAAAGTGTCCAAAGGTGATAAAGGTTTTATGTGGTTGAGTTGGTGCTGAGTCACCTAGGGGGTTGGTACCTCCTTGCAAGTTGGTTTTTGTTAAAGGACTAATTGAGTTGGTGTTGTTGGAGGTTTGTCAATGATGTCTCCAAGTTGGTGTTTGTAATCAGTGACAAAGGGGGATATTATTAGATGTTTTTTAATTATTTATCTAACATGACTAAGGATGTTAATGAGGTGTCATGTGTTCTATAATGGCAATGAAAAAGTGTGCTTCAATGTGATTCAGTGTTCTTACATGGTTCTTCAATAGTTGACTTAGTGAGGCAATTGATGGATGATATTGATAGAATAGACATGATAAAGAGAGCCTATGGGTTATTATGAATTCTTGGAGTGATTTTGGAAGTGAAAGGAATTCATTAGAGAAATAATATGAAGGTATAGTTTCAAGTAATCACCTTAACATATAAGGCTCAATGATTAGATTGATGATGTCAACATTCACACATGTGAAGGTTTTTAGAGAAGCTTAATATATGGATGAATTATCCTATGAGACTATATCATGTGGTCCAATTTTTATGTCATGAGGATATGTGTGGAAAAATGTATTAAGGTGAAAATTTGTCATCTTAGACAGAGTTCACTAAGTCCCCATATTTAGCCAATTTTATGATATCGAAGATCTATGGTGAGAATTTAATTGAGTGATGAATATATATAGTGAGTGATTAATATGAATATATAAGGATATGATGTATATCATTAAAATTTTTAGACTTAGATCACTGATGATCATAAATTCTATTAGTCAAATATCTTGAGAATGAACATGATGAAGACATGTGTCACATTCATGGAGTTTGAACAGTAGATCAAGATCGACGGAGCATGTTCAACCATGTAGAGGAAGATCAATAGTGATAATTATTAAATAAGTAAAAATAATTATCAATAGTCATGTAGGTATTATAAATGGTGTAATTTCATTAGAGACTGACTATAGGGTATGTAGAGGGCATGTGGCGCTTCCAAGTGGCTTGATCTCAAAAGTAAGGATCAAAGATCAATGGTGAATGATGCATGTTAAAGTCAAGAGGATCACAAGGATATAAATAGATATGTTTTTAGAAATTTATGTGAGGAAATGAGTTTAAGACACGTGTCTATATATTATTTTTTATTAGCCAATGGTTTTTGGGATTTGTATTAGCAAAAGGATAAACTTGTGCTCAATATTTTTCTTATATCTTTTGATCTAAGATGAATTTCTTAATGGTGTAAAAGGAAAATTTAAAGAGGAATTAAAGGAAAATAAAAATAAATTGGTTAAAAGGTTTGAATATATATATATATATATATATATATATATATATATATATATATATATATAAACATATTGATCTCTAAAGTTGACTATGTGTTTGACCATGTTCAGCAAGTAACCCAAGAAGGGTATTTGAATATTTATTGATGGTATTTTGATATTTCAAAATGTGACAAATATTGGAGAGTGTTATAAAATTTATTAGGAATATTTTTGTGCATTCTAGAGGTTTGAAAAATCCATATTCAATATGAACAAAGGCTTATAAGCTGACTATGTTTATTGAATACACTATCAATTTGAGTGACCATTTTGCAGAAGTGAGTTGGAAGAATTTTTATTATAATTGAAGAATAAAATGAGTATGGATATGTTTTATAATTATCAAAGTTTAATTATAATATATATTATATATTATGTTTCCCATATTCAATTGTGGAGAGTCAAAATAGATTGACTATATTTTGACTGTATATGACCAGTCTAAGTGGTCATTTTTGAGAGAGTTGAATTGAGTGCTTAGAGAATATGTTGGAGGCACATGGATGTGTTGAATATTTCATTAAGTTTTTACCCATGTGATCTAATCATATGTCTATGTGAAATATTTGAGTTGTTTCTTCAAAAGTTTGAGAGTGTGTTTTTTATGTTTAAAGGCCTAAAGAGTGAGAAGACATAATTGGTAGGTTTAAGTGTTAAGTTGGTGTTCTAGGTGGAATGGACCCATTAGAGAGTTATAAAGGTTCTATTGGAGATATTTTTGATGTGTTTGAAGCTTTGGTAGAAGATTAAAGTGGTCCAAGGAGTTGAAGTTTTAATGTATGAGTATGAAAGCCTAATTGTTTTAGGCCTCACTAAGACCTAATGGTGGTTTTGGGATAATGAGGTAATGTAAGACATAAGGAGTGTGTGGTTATTACATGTAACATTTATGAGGACCTATTTCAAAGGTATGACAAGTATGGTAATCATCTTGGCTGACCAAGATGGGTTATACCAAGAGAGTGGTGTTAGGGTGTGGAGCTAAAAGCTTCACTGATGCAGACATGGAGGAGGTTGCAGAAGAGTTGTAGAGTGTCACAGACACCGGCATCGGTCAGGCCAACCAACGACGACAGGAAGGAGATAGAAGGCAATCGATGTTGGTTATAGATCGGCCGGCATCGGCACCCCCAGGCAGACAGGGACTGACGTCGGTCGCTTGTGTGGTTCGAGCTGCGAGTATATTACGGGCAGTTGGTTGACAAACCAAGTGTTTGCATGTTTAGAGTTATTCTTAGACTGAGAGCTATGGATTTAATTATTGTATTATTGTCTAATTATTGTTTGGATGAGATCTATATATGGACTCATGATTGTATTGTAAAAGTGTGCTAGAAAGCCATAGAGCTTTTAGAGAGAGCTAGTGTAGTTCCTCCTAGTTCCAAAGGGGTGCTGAGTGTGTATGATCAGGGAGAGTTGCAAGGTCTGCAAGGTCAAGGAGCTAATCTACTAGGGTACTGGTTGAAGAATCATAAGGACTTGGTGAGGCAAGGACAAGGGTTCTTCAGGGGTGTAGAGATATCTACATGGTGAGTAAGGTCTAGTGATTTGCAAGTAGCAGTAGAGAGCAGGAGATCTACTTGGAGTATGGTTGTGTACTTGGTGAACTGGCAGCGTGTTACTGACTGGTTAGAGAGGTGAACATCAATTCTATATTGGATTTGTTGTTGGGACTGAGAGAGAGAGAGAGAGAGAGAGAGAGAGAGAGAGAGAGAGAGAGAGAGAGAGAGAGAGAGAGAGAGAGAGAGAGAGAGAAGAAGGTCTTGAGGTGTGGCAAACCTTTGAGGTGGAGGAAGAAGTGGCATCTTCCTCATTGTATATTCTTTCGAGTGATTATTAATACAATTGTGTATTGTCTCTCAATTCCTGTGTTGTTTCATATTTCTAGTTACTTATTGATTCTGGTATAATTCCATGTTTAGTTGCTAATACAAGAAGTAATCATATGTGTTCTAATTGGTAGAGCAAGATCTTGACTCAGTAGGGATTGGAGCATGTTTATTGTTCTAGGTTTCCCTGACACATGGTATCAGAGCTTTTGGTTGGGTTACTAACAGGTGGTTTCAGATCTGGTAGTGTTTGTTGATTACAGGTTACTCACAGGGGTTTCTAATTGAGTGGGAGTATAGCAATGGTAGAAGGAAGTAAGCTACGAATGGAGAAACTAAATAGCATGAATGGTCTAATTGATGGAAAGAAAGAGCAGGGAAAAAGATATTGTTGGTTGGTAGCAGATCAGCATGAAGGAACTGAAGATGCAGATGTTGTTGCACAAGATGCTTTGGGGGGTTTCTTGGATAAAGTTGAATCTTAGATAACAGATTATGTTGCCTCTTTCCATGCAGCCCCAGGGAGAGGAGCTGGTGAGCCTTGCCAAAGAATTGGCAAAGGGGAAGTGAAGCTGAAATTGCAGATGGACAACACACAATGGTTGAAGGAAGTCATGCAGGTACCAGTCTTGGAGATGAGTCTAATTTCTTCAGGAAATTTGGATGATGAGAGATGCACTATAACTCTCACAGTGGATACACTTGAATTAGATGGTGGTAAGAAAGTATGTATCCTTTATCTATCTACTTATATTACTGATTCACCTTCTGTTATAGAGATGTGGCTTTGTAGGCTTGGTTACATATGTAGGAGGAGAATGCAGGTTCTGAAGCGGAAGACAGATGTTTTTGACAAGCTAAATAATTGGAAAGCCTTGGTGTTCATGGAGGAGATGACAGACAGAGATCAGGTGAGGGAACTGAATTATTCTGAGCAGAGCAGGTTTGATTTGACTAAGATTTTGATCCACGGAGAGCTCGTGGGTAAAAAGTTATCACTCACAGACGAACACAGGTACCGGCATCAGTCACATAGTAACCGACATCGGCAATAGGAAGACCGATGTCAGTCATGAAGAAACTAATGTCAGCAGAAAGGATATCGGCATCGGCCATGGAAACGACATCGGCAATCAGGGTCAGTGCAGGGAACTGACATCGGTCGGGAGCAGACTGGGAGATGGTTGAGATCGATCACTAGAACGGATATTGGGTGGACAACTAGCTGTCAACAAGTCTCAAATGCTCATGTGGAGGTTAGAAAGGGTAAGTGAACCTCATATTCATTTTTCACCTTCTTTATATTGCTTATTGATAGTTAAGAACTAGGAAGATGGAAGAAGCAATGTAGGTAGAGTCCAGATACAGTGGGAGCTTGGCATGGATGAGGAGTGTGAGTCCTTGGAGAAGAACCAAATAGGTATTTGTTGGTAGAGTTGTCAGCTGGAAGAAAGCACTGAGAGACGGAATGGATTCCCATTTTAAAGAAGAGAGTGGATGGATATAAGAGACAAAAGGCCAAGGCATATGGTCTTGAAGAAGCTGTAGGACAGTGGTACAGGTTTTGACAGGTGGATGACTAAGCATGGCTTCAGTCAATGTCAGTGTAACTATTGTGGTTTTGTTCTTACCAGGTGGATGATGAGTCATGACATTATCTAGTTACTATATGTGGATGGTTTGATAGCAGGTTTTGTACATATAGGGATTCGTTGAGCTAAAAGGTAAGGTTAGTTCAGAGGTGTGTCATAGAGAATTTGGAGCAGCAAAATTCTTTGGCATAAGAGATATGGAGATTTTATCTCCAGTGGGAGTTGATGTGAAGACGGTGTTGGCAGAGTTCAGGATGCAGAATCAGAAAGCACACCAATGGCTGGACAGTTCAAGCTTAGCTTGAAACAGGGTTCGAAATCACATGAGGTCTATTGTAGGCCTGAGTTTTCCCAATCAGTGGGGGTTGTCGAAAAGTATGGAGCCAATTCAGGGAAGGAGTACTGGAGGGAAATTCAGTGGGACTAGCAGCAGGGATTCTTGTTATGCAGGGTCAAGTTCTTCACTACATGGATGTGTAGGTTCGGATGTGGTAGGTTACTTGAATGATAGGTATAGCATCACAGGTTGTGTGGTGGTTGGTCTTCAGGATTCATCTTGAAGAGGGATACAAGCCAGGAAACAGATTAGATGGGCTATAGATACAGGTACAGGTGTAGTTGTTTATCTCCAAGTGGGAGATTGTTAGGGTGTGGAGCTAAAAGCTTCACTGATGCAGACATGGAGGAGGTTGCAAAAGAGTTGTAGAGTGTTACAGACACCGGCATCGGTTAGGCCAACCGATGATGGTAGGAAGGAGACAGAAGGCAACCGATGTCGGTTATAGATCAGCCAGTGTCAGCACCCCCAGGCAGACAGGGACTGACGTCGGTCACTTGTGTGGTTCAAGCTGCGAGTATATTATGGGTAGTTGGTTGACGAACCAAGTGTTTGCATGTTTAGAGCTATTCTTAGACTGAGAGCTATGGATTTAA
>JARHVA010011741.1:0-22500 GCA_037957365.1 Torreya grandis | reverse complement strand
TTTATAAAAGTGTTGTATCTGCAAAGGATTATATTTTGTTAATACTTTTTTTAGGTCTCTAATCTTAATTCTATATATTTGCTTTGTTTTATAAATATAGTAAATTTGTTTGAGAGTAGAACCCAGATTCGATCTTACTTGGATTTGTATTTTGTTGGGTGATTTAACAATACAACTTTACTATCATTTGTATTTTTGAATTATAATATATTTGAGTAAATATTATATTGAAAAACATTTTTTTTGGGGTTATCTTTTATCTTTGAATAGCAATTTTACTTTATTTTTATTTGTAAATTTAAAGCTGCGGCAAACAAGAAAAAGCACAGCGCAATAGTTATGATTAGGAACCATTTAGAAGAAGGAGAAGCACAACTGAATGGTTACAATCAATTATTTAGTTGGATTTGTATTTTGTTCGATGATGTAATAATACAAATTTACCATCATCATTTACATTGTTGAAGTACAACATAATCCAGTGAATATTAAATTGAAAAATAATTTTTTTATTTATATTTAAATATCAATCTTTATGTTATCTTATTTTCATTTTAAAATCAAGTTGATTGAAAACAAAGATAATCGTAACTGAATGGTTATAATCAAGGAACCATTCTACATTGCTATAAAGGATAAACAAAACTGAATGGTTATGATGAGGAAATCATTCAGACTTGTTATATAGATTCATATCTTATTTTATAATTAAATATGTTACTAAAATTTAGTAAGCCCTTTTACCAATAACTGAGCAACAACCTTCTAATAAAACCTTACTCCATATGAAGCCTAATCTTAATAAACATTCTTTTTTGTTGAATTGATTTTGTCCCCATTTTTAAGCTTAGATTCTATTTTAAGAATAACTGCAGCTTTGTTTATTGAATGAAGAACAATTTATAAATAATCCTCTACAATAAAAATATATTTATACAAGTTATTATCTATGATCTTTTTTCAAGAAAAAATATTTAATATACCAAATATAATTATTGGAAAAGAACTCTAATTGATTTATATGAATTTTAAAAGCATAATTTTTTAATTAAAAAAAAATTCCATCAAAAATAATTTATATATAAAAAAAAATTACAATTAAATTTATTATGATATACAATATTTATTAAAATTTTGAAAAGAACAATATAATAATATACTGTTATCTCTTATCTATAATATTTATTAGATATTTTTATTTATTATAATATATTATTATCTTTAAGTAAAAATATAATATATTATTTCTTTCGACATAGACAATTTCTTAACTTCAAATCCAAGTGATAGACAATTTCTTGAAGAATGAATGTCGGTGTTCTTAGATGGAAAGTCAAACTTTGAATGGATATAAACAATTCATTTTCGGCCAAATCCAAATTCGATTATTGATTATAATATATTATCATCAATATAAACAATTTGTTGACTCCAAACACAAATGATAGTTACATCAACCATAATTGAAAACAATTTGAAAAATGAATGTGATTGTTCTAAGGAAAGTGAAAGTCTGAATGTATATGGGCAGGGTAGCACATGGGAGAGTACCATGAGCCAACTGTCCTTTCCATGTGAACATTTCATTTTCCATCATCTTTGTACTTAATTCCGTTAAAGAAGCACCACATAACATTAGGCGCGCTCTCTCTTCTTCAATTGGTACCACGGCATTATTAATATTATCAGAAAAAGGAGCAAGGGGCATGTGAATGAGGAGATTGTGCTGCATTTTATTCGACAGACTCTGTATACGCCCGTACAGGCTTTTTAACATCATCTTCTGATATTTGGCTGCCCAGTTATGGGCAATTGCTGAAGCACCTTACATGACACCCACCTGTAAATTTATTTATAATATAACTGCATTTTTAAAAAAAAATCTATGTTTTTAGAAATATTACATGTTTATTTTTAATTAAATATTTCGAATCTTCAACAATAATATAATTACATTTAAGAAAAAATTCGAATCTTCAACCTTAATCGACCATCCAGAAGAAAAACATAAATTTAAAATAGAAATAAAAAAAATAAAAGTTTTTCTTAAAATTAAAATACTTTTACGCTTTAAGTGTTGTTTATAAAAAATTCGAAAATTTCTCCTTCAACTTTGATTACTAACTGATTAAATCATCATAGTGGGAACACTGAAAGCGACTCACACTATTGTTTCATTCCAACAAGGAAATGAAGGACCAATCACATTCAAGCTCCGGGACAACAATTATAGACTAGCAATTAAAGCCAAATGTAAAGTCTTATAAAGACTGTTGCTATTGAAAGTGGCAAATGTGAAAACAAAAGGTTTGTCGCCTCGTGAAGAAGAAAAAAATCTCCAACTATAAATGCAAATTAAAAACGCTTTAAGGAAATTGTCACATGGACTTGTGTCGTTGTTCAATAAAAGTATTTCTTGTTGCGTTGGGAGGTATAACTTATAATGGTAGTGGGACATGAGTTTGACTATGTACATAAGAATCGAAATATAAGTATGATTTTTATTTATTTGTGTTTACATATTTTAATTTGATTTTTTGATATCATTTTTGCATTGAGTTTTATCTCATTTATTTCAAGTTAATTTTACTTTTGAATAAATAATTTGTTGATGGTTACTCTTTTAGGGTGTTGTTTTTAACAACAAAATTATATAACTTTTTATTTTATTAATGTTTGTCTTCTCATAAATATGAACACAGTGTATTTTTACATATTTAAATGAATAGGTATCTGAAAATTAGATGGATCGATACATGGTTTCATGGATTAATAAGTTTGTTGTTCAATTTAATTTTTTAAACACAATAAAAAATTTATTTGATAGGATAAAAGTCACAGATTTTAATGGTCTCAGAAGTCATTACAAAAGAGAGAAAGATGTGATATTCATATTCAAATAGAATTCCTCTACCAGTAATAATTAAGCAGGTAAAACAAACATGAAAATGTGATGTTGAAAGACCAAAAATTTGAAACAACCCCCCCGAAAAAAATTGGAATAGTATATCAGAGTACATTTTGAACACCTGTTAAGCCCCAATACAATCATACTAATGCAACAAAAACATTTAGCACACTTCACACATACACAACTGGAATCGAAGGAGGGGAATGAGGCAATTAGCTAGAGGTAAACACATACAAAAGGTGTTATGGGGAAGCTTATTGTTGTATTAGAAGGAATATAGAATTTGAGACGTATCAATGTATGTATACACTCATAAGTCTCGAGCACTGTAAGTGGCACTCTTACTTTCACATAGGACTGTTTATAGGTCCTTAACTCTAGATAAATACCTCACTCTTCTAAGTGGATTTTAGTCCTACTCAAGAATGGTTAAGTTAAAGGATTGGTTTAACTAGGAAGGATAAGTTTGTTTTCCTAAATTATCATTTAGGTTAATCATAGGCTTATATCAAAATACATGTTATATAATAAAAATAGGAAAGAAAATCAATGAATAGAAAAAATAAAACACTTGCAAATTTTAATTCATTCATGCAACAATTATAGTAAAGCGTAAGAGAAAATAGATCAATTACAAGATTTACTAGTGCTATTGGTCAAGTCATAATGGTTTATAGACTTTTAGGTCATTGCACTATTCACACACCATTTATTACCAAACATGGATATTTATAGCATTCAATGATATAGTTATAATTCAACATTGTAACTCTATAGTCAAGTAATGGAACATACAACTATTTAGATTGACATAGCCAATGGAATATGAAAAGAGTTTAAAGTAAGGAAAACTGAACTATCTATGTAAGAGAAATAGCTTAGGCATCCATTAATAGTGAAGTTCAATCAAGTAACTATTTAATAAATAATTTCCTTTGTTCCATACAATATTTCATAAATGAATGCTTAAATATATCAATTTAATAGGAATTAATTAATCATCTAGCTAGATAAAAGAAAAACAATAAGCATTCAACATCAATGTTCGTGCATGGATTTCAGCATTATCAATCTACAAAGTTTATCCAAATTTAAAGATGAGTGGAATACAAAAAAAAATGTTTCACTTAAGAAGCTGTTACAATTTTACACTGATGGATTGCTGAGGCAAATAGGTTAGCAAGTGTGGCTATCAGAAAAGAAATTGAAATGTGTATAGCTTGCTATGAAAGGGAACAACTAGTGTATAATTTTTAGTACATCAAACAAGTCTTATTGAATGGCGTAAAGTGAAATAATAATTTTTTTATTATCTTTAATTTCATTATGGGTTCCTTGAATTCATTTACTCAACCATGCAAATAATCTAAGTAAAACATTGTACACATTTATTCTTAAAGCATAAGAACTTACAAGATATTATTTCCTTCAATAAATAATATGAGCATTAACATATTAATCTTAGATTTTAAAATGTGACATACATGACTTAATATCCTAAAAATGTATGTAGAACACATACCTTGCATGCCACCCAATGTGTTTTAGGTGTATGATTGAAGTGAATATTTGATTTATTTTTAGTGAACCCAAAAACTATCAACAACAAAAAAATTATCAATAGACCAAGATCTTGAAATAATACTTAGAATTGATTCATATTGATTTCTTGAAATAATTACAAACCCAAAACATGCTTAAATAAGACTCAACTCAAAGTCTAGAGTTGACATGTGAAAATTCAAAAAATATAAGAATATAAAAAACCATCTATTTTTAACAACCGCTATTTATAGGAAGTTTTCCATACAAGCACATGTGACTCCAAATTTTTTTCAAAATAACCTAAATACTAAAATTATCTTATGAAATTAAATTCAACTAAATTTGACTTTTGGTTCTAAATATATACATTTTTTAAAAATATGAAATTCTCAAAAAAATTATTAAACATTAATTTTGAACCCTTAGATGATCATGTTTAGACTCTAAAATATCAAAATTAAATCTACGTAGATAGATCATCTTAGGGCAGAATTAAACATTTCAATATTATTGTTTTAGTGTGTGGAAGAGCTCAAATAGTGTTACTAGTCAAAAGTTATGGTCTCCAAAGGGTTGGTGTATTTTTTATACATCATTATCTTTTAGTTGAAAACAACCCAGCTCCTACGAGTTTCCCTAATTGTACTTCTACCAGTTTTTCTTGTCAATCTTCTTCAGCTCCCATTCTATAATCCAAGTATTGTCTTCTTGCTATAATCCTTTCTATTACACCAACCTACACAATTTTTTCTATAATCCAAGTATTGTCTCCTTACATAATCCTTTATAATTTCTTTGCCTTGTGCTCACTGTCTTCATATCCAAAACCTACACTATTTTTTCTTTCTTTTTACTTGGAACTTGTTGCTCCCAATTTAATTATTCATCTTCATCATCTTCACCATCTTATCTATATAATTCATATAAATTTAAAATATTAAATACTGGATATATATCAAAAAAAATTCTTAAACTTACTTCACAAGCATTATCATTGATTTTTTTCACAATTTTGCATGTTTCAATTTTATTGTACTTCAACTTATTGTATATACCTTTTGAAAATATCTCTTTCCTCAAGTAAACCATTATGAACTCTCCTTTTTAAAATACCTTGGATCTTCTTCTGACATCTGTTGTTGCTTTATATTTCTCATTACTCTTCTACAACTTTCTTCTTACTCCTCGCAACTATTACATATGCTCTACAAATGCTTCTGCATCATTTCTAATTCAATTTATAATTGGCAATTATACTAAGTCTAAAATACCTATATGATTTATCCCATAAATAGTTTGAATAAATGAATTTTATATTGATCTGTTCACTTATCTATTATATGCAAACTTAGCTTGTGGTAAAGCCAAGTCCCATTGCTTTGGCTTCTCTTCCACTATAAATCTCAATAAATTTTCCAAGCTCCTATTCACAACTTTTGTCTACAAATCTATATGTAGGTGATATACAATACTAACTTATAGCTTAGTACCTATCTTCTTCAACAAAATCCTCCAAAAATGATTTATAAATTTTATGTTCCTAACTGAAATAATATTTTTTGAAACACCATGCAGTCTCATAATATCCAAAAAGAATAATTATGCAACCCTAGTGGCATCATTGGTTTTCTTACATGAAATGAAATGAACCATTTTAAATAATCTATCTACAACAACAAAATTTAAATCCTTATCTCTTAGTATGTTTGGCAATCCTCACACAAAGTCCATACTCAAATCTGTTTATGGTTCTCATAGAATTGGTAATCGCATATATAGTTCAATATTTTATGCATGTCCTTTAGCCACCTAACATATTATACACCTTAAAACATACCTTGTAACATCTCTCTTCATCTTTGGTCAAAAATAATTTTCCTGTACCAAAGCTATTGTCTTTGTCTTACCAAAATGTCCAATCAAACCACCACTATGAAATTCTGTGATTATATTATCTTGTAGGGACCCAAATAGAATGCATAATTATTTACCCTTGAAGAGATAACCTTCTTGTATAATATAGTTATCATAAATATTATCTTTCCCACCTGCTAATGGATTCTTATACTATTCAACTATCTTGCCAAAATATGGATCAATATCATATAATTCTTTGATAACTTCAAATCTAACAACTTTACTTACCGTAGTAGTTAATAATGCTACTCTCCTACTCAATGCATCAGCTATCTGATTCTCTTTTTCTAATTTATGCTTCAACGCAAAATTATGCCCCTGCAAGAAAGAAACCCACTTTGCATGCTTGCTATTCAACTTTTTTTGTGTATTCACATACTTTAAAGCCTCATGATTTGTAAATAGGATAAACTCTTTAGGCATCAGGTAAGGCCTCCAATGTCTCTATGCTTGTACAATTACATAAATTTCAACATCATAACTAAAATAGTTTATCCAATCAATTTCTCACTGAAATATGCTATTGGCTTTCCTTCCTGACTCAACATAACATTAATTCCCACAAACGAAGTATCACAATCAACTTCAAACACTTTGTTAAAATCTAGTAATTATAAAATTGGTATGTTCATAATCTTCTTAAAAAATTCAAAGCTTTCTATGGCTATTCTAGTCCATGCAAATTATTTTTCTCTCATGCAATCTGTTATTGGTGCTACAATAATACTAAATTTTTTAGTAAACTTTCTATAAAAAAAATTGTTAAACCATGGAAACTTATTACCTCTGTAATACTTTTTGGAATAGGCCACTCAATAATTACCTTTATCTTTTTTCATCCATTTTCACACCATCTACTGAAACTACACATCCCAAAAATACTAAACTATTATGCATAAACTTGCACTTCTTCAAATTTGCATACTTATCCTTTCTTACAAAATTATTTAGCATTGTAAATTGTTGTAAGTATTCTTTTTAGTATTATTGAATATCAAAATATCATCACAATAAATAAACAAAACTTACCAATATATTCTTGTAGCATTATATTCATCATCTTCACAAATGTGCTAGGTGTATTAGATAATTTCAATGACATCACCATCCACTCATACAAGCCATCCCTAGTCTTGAATGTAGTTTTCCACTCATCTCTTTCATGAATTTGAATATGATAATAGCCGCTCTTTAGATCGATCTTGGTAAAATATTTTGCTCCTGCAAGCACATCCATCATATCATCTAAATGGGGTACATAAAACATATATTTTATTGAAATTTTATTAATTTATCTACTATCCACACACATTATCTAGCCTGCATCTTTATTTGAAGTTATAAATGCTAGTGTTTTACATGGAATCATACACTCCCTTATCACGTTCTTCATTAGTAATTCAATAACCTATTTTTAGTTTAATTATTTATGTTCTATTGGACTCATCCTATAAGCTACTTGATTAGGTAGAGCTGATCTTAGAATCAAATCAATGTGATGTAGAATATCTCTTTTCAGTGGTAAGCCATCTGGTAACTCACTAGGCATAACATCTACATATTCTTTCAACACTCTTTCTACATATGTTGGTATTAGTACCATTTTTGTTTCTTCATTATTATCTACTAGTGCGTAACACCAACCTGCTACCTTCATATTTTAGATAAATTACTTACTACAAAGCATGCTTTGTATCTTCTCTTCCTCTTTAAGACATAATAACACTACCTTTTAAACACCTTTCCAAAATGTGTGTATGTTATTTTCTCCATCATGAACTAATTTCCTATCAAATTACCATGACCCCCCCAATAACATATGACATGCATCCATCAGAATGACATCATACCATATTTCATCATTATAAGTTTTTTCTATAAAAAAATTAATTAATTACCTTTTATCCACTATAAAATTATTCCCTTTCTTAAACCATGAAATCCTTTAAGGTCTTGGATGGTTTTCACATTATAGATATAGTTTTTTAATCATTTCTTTAGAAACCATATTTTCACAAGTACCACCATTTGTAATTACTTTGCAGAGCTTTCCACTTGAAGTACATCTTGTTCAAAAAATATTTGGTAATAGCCTTGCATCACCACCTTATTTATTCTACACTTGATCCCTCCTTGGAGTGATCATGTTCCTTCTCATCATGTGATTCTTTTTAGCATTAGCTAGTACAACTTCAGTATTTTACTCTTCTATTTCATTCTCAACTAGAGTTACTCTTGGGCAATTTTTTTGCCTCATTTCTTGATCTTGATAGTGTGTTTACTCAAATTCTATGTGCTCTTCTTATCCAAATCTATAACATACATAAGATATACATTGATTCAGAAACCATCCTCTAACACCACCATAATCTCATCCTCTCTAAAATCTTCTTCCTCTTTTTTGGTATTAAAACCCTTACTTATTATCATCTTGTTTTTATCCATCACATGATGATTCAAATTTATCAGTATTAAAGCCACCTCTAGTTGTATTAAACCCACCTCATCCCCTTATTAGAGGGGATCTACCTCTTTGTGGACCAATAGATGTCCTTCTAAAATTCTATCTATTTTTTTTCTTCTGCCTTCAAAGCTAATTAATAAGCCTCCTCCATGTTAAGTATTTTATAGATGCTTAATTCATCATGAATAGAAAGCCTTAAATTATTTACCTACCTTGTAGCTATCTGCTCTTCTATTTCATCATGCTTCACTCAAATGAAAAGTTTATAAAATTTATCTGTATACTCTTGTATACTCTGATCTTTTTGCCTCAAATTCTAAAATATTCTATGTAAGGTTTATGCATAATCCACAAGAAAAAAAATTCCCTTAGCTTCTTTTCCATCTTTTTCCATGAATTAATCTTCTCTTTACCTTTTATCTATCTCTCTCTCAATAAATGATCCCACCAAATCATTACATGACCTTTCAATTTTGTGCATGCAAACTTTACCTTCTTGCCTTCTCTCATAGTCTTCCACTTGAAGAACTTATACATGCTATTCATCCAATCTATCAACTCTTTTAGTTTTAAACTACTTCCATAATCTAGAACATCAACATTTAATCCTTAATTTCTTCCTTCTAAAGCTTTAATGATCCTCTCTTCCATCGATGGTGGTTGCTCTTGTTATTTTTCTTGATGAACGTCTTTATCATGATCTGTGTCTTCCTTATCACCACCTTATCTTCTTTATTGATTGGTAATAACATCTATTATTTGTTGAACTTTCATCTATAGCTCTTATACAGTCTAGTTCATCTATGCAACACCTCCTCATCTTCTCACCATTCTTTACTCCTCCAAGATTCAAACTTGCTCTGATACCAAATAATGAACTTGAAAACTATCAAGAATAAGAAAATTACTAATAGGAATAGATCTTCAAACAATACTCAGAATTGATTCATATTGATTGATTTAAATAATTACAAACTCAAACCATACATAAATAAGCATCAACATAAAATTTATAATTGACATGCAAAAATTGAAAAAATAAAAAAATCTAAAAAAGTATCTATTTTTATTAGCCGCTATTTATAAGATGTTTCACATGCAAACACGCATGACACTACATTTTTTTTGAAATAACTTAAATACTAAAATTAGCATATGGAATGAAATTTAATTGAAGTTGACTTTCGGTTATAGAAATATATAATTTTTAAAAATAGAAAATTCTTAAAAAATAATTAAATATTAATTTCAAACCCTCAGATGATCACATTTAACCTACCAAAAATATCAAAATCAAATCTAAGTGGGTACAATGGCTTAAGTCAGAATTAAACATTTTGATACGATCATTTTGGCATGTGGAAGAACTCAAAAAAAGTTACAAATTAAAATTTATAGCCTCCACAAGGTTGGCCCATTTCTTCTACATAAATTTTCATCATGATTTAGCTATCAAAATTTAGGCATTACTAGAGGATTAAGACACCCATATACATCTATGTATTTACGTATAAGAGTGACAAGCTAAACCAAACCCTAATTCAACTAATACAAGTTAACTATGTAACTTCTATCTGAATTCCTAAATAAACTATCCATTCTAAATCAAACATATTATTGAATTAATGAACTAATGTAAAACATCTAAATATATGTTTCCATAAAGTGGCAAACTAAAATAAATATTAACTTCTTCAACTACATAACTTATATTTAATCTTAATTATCTAAATTGATTATATTTCTAAAATTTAGATCTAATGTAAAATTATCTATGTAAATCCTAAGTTAGCATTATTATATTTATTAATTTTTCTAAAATTAAAAATTAGAAAGACTATAAATATTTAAATGATACATGTATATGTATGACAACTTACACCAATTTGAATAAAATTAATCATCATAAATAACATTAGGTCAATCTAGTAGTAGTATGATAATGAATACATGTATATATATGAACTGATGACCTATACAATTAAATTCAGCTTGTTATGATAATAATGATTATTAAATCAATGTAGGATCAATTAAATAATATAATGTACCTGTGGTACAATATCTTCAGTCATCAACCAATTTTTTAGAGGTAAAATCACTGAGAGTGGGGTGAATCAGTGAGACTAAATAATCCAACTTCAATTATAGTCTTTATAAATACTTAATCAATTGCCACAAACAATCATGAAGCATACACATAATTCATAGCAATGAGTAAAAGAGATAATGTAACATCAATCACATAACACATACATACATGAGAAACCCTCTCGGAGAATAAAAACCATTAGAACCTATACTTATAACATTTTCCTATAATAAAAAGATCCATTTTAGACCATCTAATAATGATCAAGGAACTACCATCCATATTTAGTGAGATTTTAATCCTACAAGGTGCTGCCACAATTGTCTAGCTAAGATGAAACAAAAACCAAAATTTTAGCAAACTTTACCTTACTTAGAGGATGCAACCACCTTATATCATAAGCTACCACAATAACACCTATGAACACATCCACGTTTGAACTAATGTCTTCAACACCTAATGATGGACCTCTTCTTATCACTCTTCAACTTTGCTCATACTCAAAAAATAATAGTGATATTATACCAACAAAATTATGATCACTGGGTAATAAAAATAGTCCTTAAATTTATCTACTAATAAAATAATCCATAGGAAATTCTAACCCTCTTTTTCTCCATAATTCACACACAAGCCTTTCTCAAATATTTCTTTCATCTCTCACTTACAAGTCTAGAAATAAACATAATTAATTTCACTATTTATCAAATAAACATGATCATCACCATCTTGGTCAGCCATTAGCCATGTTGTAACCATTCAGCCATCTCTCACATGAATACATAGATCAATACAATCTTCATAGGTCAGTCAAAGTATTTTTGGGTCACCCTTAAGGAACTACACCTTTTAATAAGGCCCTTGTATCCCTTATAGGTCTCATATGAACCCATTCACTCATTTAGAACTTTACCAAATGAAACAAGAACATAAGACCACTTTTAATTACATGGGTCCACTCCTTATATCCCCTTCAACATCCTTAATTTATCACTCAACTCTGCTCACCTCTATGTATGCTCAAACAACTTAAATAGAGACCTTATACACATGAACACCATTACTAAACACATAGTCAACTTCTAATGCATTTTTCATAGTTATATAGATTAATCACATCTATAAAATACTCATATAGCATCTTCATATAGTCTAAAACACTCCCAAATAATAAATTCACCATGAAACATCGAAACAACATCCATATAATCTCAAATACTCTTCTCGGGTCACTTCTAGTCTCTACATAAACTTATAGTCAATTTTGAACCTTCATAACTATGTTTATACATATTTTCAAATATTCAAATCCATATTTATAGATGTGAATTTTATTCCTCTACCATTTTTCATTTTAATGCATGTGAAAATTTGTCTTCTATCAAAATATATGGACAAATTACTAAGCACTGGTTTTTCTATTAGTAAATTCAAATATTCAAATGGCAATAGTCATAGTTAAACCTCGAACATAATGCTCACATCTCATGTCCTCTTAGATAAAATTAAAACATGCTCCATTTATTTTGTTTGATCTTTAACAAATAGGTGCGAATGCTCAAACGTTAAATATTGATCATGTTGACCTTATCTCGTGCAATCTAGGAATGTTGACTTATTGTTCACCATCAATCTCTATAGATTAGCAAGGTCCTTATCAAGCACCATGCTCCATTCTATTAATTATTAGGAATACCCACTCTCTATTAGATCCTTATTATGTACCTTTTCTCACTCTTTAAACCTTGAACACTTCTTAATATCTCAATCAATATGCACCTTTAGATCATGATTTGTATGATCACCCATGCATCATTGGATCTTCATTTGGTCCTAATCTTTAACTTTGTTAACTAATGAACACTTTAACCTCTTTGACTTGATATAAAACATAGATCTTCATTGTATGAACTCTCATGAGCCATTGGATCTCTATTTGGTCTTGAGCTTTAATTTTTTTGTAAAATTGACTAAGTATGGGGACCAGCTATAATATGCATGGAAAGCCTACTTTGGACCTCAATAACATATGTTCTTAGATGCATGATCTTAAATTTCAATCTCATGATCACCTTCTAAATTAGAATCCATCCATATAACAAAATATTCATGGAACCTTCACATGTGTGAGATATAATGCCATTAAAATGCTTTCTCAAAAACTTTTGTCACAAAGACAAATATGATTAGAATTTATTTGGGAGACTAACTTTGTTCTGAAAAACTTTTTTTTTTGTTTTGATGCATGATCTAAAATTTAACAAAAATAAAATATGCAAAAAACTGAACAAATCCATATTATTATCTTCTCTTGAAACATCCACATATATGAGATATGCCACCATGAAAATTCTAACATGGTTCTTCTTTCCAAACTACAAAATTGGCTAAGTATGGGAAAACACTGTCAAAATGCCTAGGAGCCCAACTTTGCATATACATATATTTTGATGTGCTTAAATGCATGACCTGAGAATTAGCACATTGAAACTAGAAACAAAAATGCACAAACCTATATGATCATTTTATCCTAACACTTTCACTCAAGTGAATTCTGACCTCATCAACATGATTACTTATCTCTCTTTGAACCCTTTACAAATTTGGCTAAGTATGGGAATTTAGTGAATTTCATTGCACTTCAAATCATGACTTGAGATCTAGTGCATAACAACTAATGAATAATTTGATCAAAACCATATAACCAAATCCCCTTGACTCATTGACTCGTGGCAATAGTGACATCATCAAAATACGTACTCAAATTTTTTGCCACTAGATCCAAACTATCTAGATAAGAACAATGGACTACCACATGAATTCCACTTATGCATAAAATCTCTCCAACCACCATGGAACTCTAATAGGAATGATTTTATATGATCAATACTTAATAATCATCCATAATCATCTCTAAATAGTCAAATTATGAATATCAACCAAGCCTACTGTAATCATACAAGAACAAGTACATTGCACACATTGTCATTATCATTTAGGCTATCAAGGTTCTTCATCCACTCATTATAATATCTCCATGACATTACCATGAAATCATTGACAACAATCCAACAATATTCCCTTTTTTCACTAATGTCAATAACCATAATATATATCAAACTATAAGTCACCTTCTCTATTTTCAAACACTCCCACAATAGGAACTTTCTCCCCATTTGACATAATGAAAAATTTGGCACCATCTTATCCTAAGGGACTGAAAATACCATAAATAATAAAGGAACATCTTATAAATATGATTCAAACTCCCTCTTACCTTAAGCAAACCTATTCTTATCTTGACAAATTCATCTTACTCCATACCAACACTCTCTTCAATCAAACATTGAAACCAATGAAGAAAGAACACACAAAAGAACTAAAATCTAATAGAACTCACCAAGAATCATCTAAGAGGGAATCCCCCTAATATCTCAGAGCTATTTCACCTCTTGAACATCTTCTTATCTCCACACACCATGAAGAGCTAACACACATGCTTACAATGATTCTCTTTCATGTTACCACATGAATTCTCAATAAAACTTCATGCCACTCACCAAATAGGTATTCATTAATAAAAATTTTGAACTCTAATTGAAATAAACAAACTTTGATCTTTTAGAGAAACTGATAAAAAAATTATGTTCTTTAAACTAGGCCCGTCTAGCCTCCTTGTACCCCTATTTGGAACTTACATATCCCATAATTTTCAATGGACACATCTTAAAAAATTAAAACATCATATCTATAGTAATCTCATATGCACCCTCATGCACACCAATTTGCAAAAACTATCTAATCCTTTACAATATAATCCCTTCACAAACCGACTACCCAAGTAGGCCTACAACATGAAAAAAACAAGAATAACATGAGAACCATAAACCTTAAATTCTATATGAATCTTGATTTGACTACACATTTGTCTTATTAAAAATATTAAGAATCCTTAGATCTTAAATTACAAGGAAAACCACTTTTCTAGCATATCCCAAAACCATAGAATCTCAAAACAAATAGAGTAAAAATTCTTCCTTCTGGTTAATGCACATCTTTGAAACTTTTTTCACACCTAGATACAACCATCACACACTTTTGGACCGAAAATTGAGCCTTCACACCTTTGGGAGCATAGACTTACTATAACCCATTTTAGGCCTACTTTCCCTTAAGACAAAAACTAAAAAAATCAAGAGCACACAAAAATCCTCAATTTGTCACAAATTTACCTTCAGACCTCAAAAATAACTAGATCACATCAAGAAGAAATGCACATACCCTCTTGAGTACCAAACACTTCTTGACATTGCATCAAACATCATTATGCTATCTAGAGATACCCATTCTGACCTACATAATAACTCCTTCACTAAACTCTGGAGGAAGCTCATGAAATTGTTGCTCTAAGTTAACCAAATACCTCTTATGATTTCAAATATCATATTGATCACACAAACTTGATTTTACACAAGAAAATTTGTCTCTTAAGAAGCATAGATAGAGACAACTTACTTCACAATTGTCTAGAACAAAATGAAATAAGAAGTTACCCACAACTCCTCATATTCCTTCTCCTCCTTGGTCATTTGATACATTTAGTTCTTATTATTATTTTAAATCTTATTATAAGTAACATTCTCAACTAATAAAACATTATCATTTTATTCTAGAATTGGATTGAAAATACATAGAGATAACAAAGATTCATGACATACCTTTTCATCAGTAGAATATTTATTGCAACTTGGTACCTCATTAATAAGCACATATATTTAATGTTCTTTATATGATACATGCAAAATAATATTATTATGCTCAATTGGATCCATACATATCTCAGGACTAGCTTCAACCATCACCTTGGTCTTCTCTTTGATCTTGGTCTCTTCACTCACAATATGAGCAGACAATGAGATCCCTTGGAACTCTTCAACTTTTGAGGCTTTCTCAACCATATAAAATATATTAATTAGACATTTAGTCTCATCATGACTCACACTTTTCACCTTTGGCTTTGATTTTTTAATATTCTCTCTTTATTTTACTCTAGGATCCTGGTTAAACCTATTCTTACTTGTAGACCTTTGCTTCTAGAACCTAGCAATGTGACCTCTTTGTTCACAATTGTAGCACACCATACCTTTTGTAAGAAATATATCTTGCCATACCTTATTTGGATATAAATATGTAATGTGTCATGTGTCATAAAAATTAAATCACTTAACTTTGTTCACACTTTTTGATTGATGACCCCCATCATAGTTTCATGAAAACTCATTTCTAATAGGTCTTGTGCATTCTCTATCCCTATGACCAAATTGATTACATGTGTAATATTAACCATTGAATCTTGCATACCCCATGCCATTTGGATATCTAATATTATTTGTCTTCATTCTAATATCACCTTTAGTCCTTGTATGTTGATTTGTCTTCAAAGTATGATTGTCCTAATTAACATTAATCTTTATTTTGTCTTCAAGGTATGATTGTCCTAATTAACATTAGTCTTTATTTTGTCTTGAGTAACATTCTTTTGTTCTTCTTCATATCCAAGACCAGTTCTATCACTATCATGCTTTTGAGCAGTCAAATGTTCTCTAGATTACATGAGCTCTTTTGAAATCTCACACATGACTTCACTTACTAGATATCTTCTCTAACTTAGATTTCAAAGACTTTTTTTTAGAAACATACCTTGAACATTCTTCTTCTTTGGCTCTTAGACTTTCACACATATATTCGAACTTAGAATTAAGAAATATGATAGCACCTTCATGCTCCCTAGAGTCTTCAACCAATATTTCCTCAAATATACTAAATTTTTATTTATATTAATTTAGCTTAGATTTCATCTTCTTATTGATCTTATTCTCAATGTTTAGTTATTTAAGAGCATTCATGAATATATTATGATAGTCCACCTCATCTTCATCATCATATAAATCACTCTAAGTAGACTCCTAATGTGAGAAACTTCCTTCCCAAATTATGAACATGGCTTCATCTTCAATAGGACCATCATCTTCATGATCAAATTCTAATTAATTGTGTTCGCTCTCATCTAATGAGCTACAATATTCGTTTGAGTAGAGACTCTTGTTATTCTTTAAGTACTTCTTGTTGTTATAAGTTTTTAATCCATTCTTCCTATATATCTTCTTCTTTTCATCTTGTCTTTCACCATACTCTTCATCATTATTATTCTCATGTTTATAAGGGAACTTCTAAGTAAAATGTCCTATCTCTCCATAATTGAAACATTTGAAGGGTAGTTTACCCTTATACTTCCCTAAGCCTATGTTCAATTTCTTAAATATGAAAGCAATTAGTTCATCCTCATCAATGTTAGATATGTCATCCTGTTTGGATGTCTTACCTTGGAACTTATTCTTAGGCTTCATTTCTATCTTAAATGTATCTTCATTCTTTGGTGGTATATCATCATTTACTCTCATATCATATATAGTAAGGGTGACATGCAATTTATCCATCTTCAATTGAGTAAGATCATGATTTTATTCTATAGAAAATACTCTTGGATAAAACTTGAGAAATAAAGAACTTAATACCTTTTGGACTATAATATCCTGTTCAAAACCTCTGATGATTTTCAAAATCTTATCAACTCTGTATAGAAAGGATGCCATAGAGTCTTCTTCCTTCATCTTAAGACTTTCAAATTGCCTTCTGTGAGTCTATAAATTAACAAGCTTGACCTTTAAATCTTGTTTAAAAATGATCTGCATTTTATTCCATATCTCTCTCATAGATTAACAATGGATAACCTTAGAGTATTGAGTATCTAAAAGACCACAAGTGATAGCATTCATTACCTTTGAATTATTCTCAAATAATAGTTTGATTACAACAATGGATGGAGGAGTAATAGAAATAACATAATAATCCAAAATAGAATTGCATAGATCAAACCCTAGGGACATAATGTATGTCCACATCCTTGTACTCCAAAAATCATAAGTGGATCTATTGAACATCAGTGATTTATTAATAGAGAAATATCCTTGATGACTACCCATATTGTACCTTGGATCACCTTCAAGATATTAATCTTTTACCTACTCTAATACCAATTGTTAGAGGTACAATCATTGATATCAAGCATGACTCAATGAGCCCAAATAATGCAAATTCAATTATGATATTTATAAATACTTAAGCAATTACCACAAGTATTCATGAGGCATACACATCATTCATGGTAATGAGCAAGAGAGATAATGCAAGATCAATCACATAACACATGACATACATGGGAAACCCTTTTAGGAAATAAATCACACTATAACTTGAAATTAGATTTCTATCCTATAATAAAAAGATATAATTGATACCATATATAAATTATCAATGAACTACCATCCCTATTTAGTGATAATTCAATCCCACAAGGTGTTGTCATAGCTATCTAGTTGAGCTACAATAATAACCATACTTTTAGTAAGTTTTACCTTTCAAGGAGGATACAAATACCTTAAATTTTGAGATATCACAAAAACACCTATGAACATATCCAACTTTTAAATGATGTCTTCAACACCTAATGATTAACCTCTTCTTATCACTCTTCACCTTTGCTCATAATCAAGCAACAAGAGAAATATTTTTCCCACAAAATTATGACCAATAAGTTATACAAATAGTCCTAAAATGTATCTACTCATGAACTCATCCATAGGTAATTATACCCTTTATGTATTCCCCAATTCACATATATAATCCTCTCTCAAATCTCTCCTTCATCTCTCGCTTACAAGTCTAGAAACCAACACATTTGGTTTCACTATCTATAGAAAAAACATGATCATCACCATCTTGGTTGACCATTAGTAATTCCTTAACCATTAATACATTTCTCACATGAATAAATAGCTAAATACAATCTTCATTGGTCATCCAAATAATCTATGGGTCACCCTTAGGGAACTACACCTTTTAATAAGCCCCTTGTAGCCATTATAGGTCTCATGTGAACCCATTCACTCCTTTATCACTTTATCAAATAGAAAAATAACACAAGATAAATTTAAATTACATGGTTCCACTATTTATTTCCCCTTTGATATCACCAAATTTTCATAATGAACTTTTCTCACCTCGATGTATGCCCAAACAACTAAAATAGAGATCTTATATAAAGGAAGACCATTACTGAACACACATTAAACTTATAAATCACTATTCATACTTAAGATAGATTGATCACATCTTCAGAATACTCATATAAGATCCTCATCAAGTCTACAATGCTCCAAAATAGTAAAGTTACCATTAAACATCGAAACAACATCCTTATAATCTCAAATACTCTTCTTAGGTCACTTACAGTCCATACATGAATACATAGTCAAATTTGGACCTTCATAACTATGTCTTTACATACTTTCAAATATTAAAATACATATTTTGAGATGCACCTTCCATTCCTTTACCACTTTTATTTTTACTACATGATCAAATTTTTCTTCTATCGAAATATATGGATAAATTACTAAACATTAGTTTTTCCCTTAGCAAATTCAATATTCAAATGACAACGGTCATAGTTAAAAATTGAACACAAATCTCACATCTCATGTCATCTCAGCTTAGATTACAACATGCACCATCTATTTTCTTTATTTAATGCATAGGCTCTAATGCTTAAACATTAAATCTTGATCATGTTGACCACATCTCATGTAATGTAGGAATGTTGACTTTTATCACACCATCAATCTCTATGGATCAACCATGTCCTTATCAAGCACCATGTGCCATTTGATCAATCTATTTGAACACATTCTCACCATTATATCATTATCCTATACCTTTTCTCAATTTTTAAACCTCAGACACTTATTACTATCTCCATCAATACACATCATTAGATCATGATCTATACAATCACCCATAGACTATTAGATCTTCATTTGGCCCTGATATTTAACTTTATTAACTAGAGAATACTTTGATCTCTATTACTTGATGTGAACTATAGATATTTTTTTTATGAACTCCCATGAGCTATTATATCTCCATTTGGTCCTAAGATTTTACTTTGTACATAATTGACTATGGGGACCAACTGCTATATGCTTGGAAAGCCTACTTTAGACCTCAATAAATTATTTAGTGATAAGATGTATGATCTCAAATTTAGATCTCATGATCAACTTTCAAAGGAGATTCCATCCATTTAACAAAATATTCCTATAACCTTCATGTCTGTGAGATATAATTCCATTAAAACACCTTCTCAAAAACTTTTGTTATAGAGCCAACTATGTTAAAAATTTGGTTGGGAGACCAGATTTGATTTTATATAACTTTTGTCATGCTTTGGTGCATGAACTAAAATTTAACAGAAAATCAACTATGCACAAAACTAAATAAACCCATATGATCACCTTTCCCTAAAACATACACATGTTCAATATGTACCACCATTAAAATACTTAATTGACTCTTCTTTCCACATTACAAATTTGACTAAGCATGGGAGAACACTGCCAAAATGCATGGGAGCCCAACTTTGCATATGCATATATTTTGACATGCTTTAGCACATGACCTTAAAATTATTGCATATAATTTAGTCACAAAAATTAACAAACTCATATAATCTTTTTGTCTTGATGCTTTCACTCGTGCGAATTCTGACCTCATCAACATACTTACTTGGCTCTGCTTGAACCCTTTGAAATTTTGGTTAAGTATGGAAACTTAGTGAATTCTATCTAATAAGACAAATTTACACCCTCATATGTTTGACTACACCTCAATGCATGACTTAAGATCTGGTGCATAAGAACTAGGGACTAATATGATCACAACCATGTGACCAACTCCCCTTGACTCATTCACATGTGGCAATGGTGATGTCATCAAACTATCTATTTAGATTTTTTGTCACTAGACCGAAACTTTTTAGATGAAAACTATAAACTACCAGATGAATTACACTTATACACACAAGATCTCCAAACACCATGGACATCTGATAGGACCCCTTACACATGTTCAATACTTCAGACTCATCCCTAGTCATCTATGAATAGTCAAACTCTGAAGATCAACCAAATCTATTTCAATCATACTAAGACAAGCACATTGCACACTTTATCATTTTGACTTAGGCTATCAAGGCTCTTTATCCATGACATCACCATGACATCATTGACAATTATCCAATATAGTTTACCTTATTCAATATTCAAATCATGTTTGTAATACATTCATAACATTTGTTAGTAGCCATGAAGATCAATATATTAATTAATATCAAAGCTGTCAACTATAGTCAATGCTACATAATAATAATTAATCAAATAAACAATTAAATTTTATTACTATATTTCATATGTGTGTATGAATGATGAAGTAAGGACTCAAAAATAAATATTTTGATCAAGACAAACTCACCCAACCATTGGGGAACTTCACCACCCAACCATTGGTAGGATGGTGGTTGTGGTGATCGGGAACATGAGAATAATTCTGAGTAAATCAATCTCTTAAAAAAAGACATAATAAAAAAAAATAATACACACAACATAGTAATATCATTCCAAGGTGAGATAGAAATAGTTAATCCATCTAAGTATAGAGTAGGAGTGGGGATGGTTAACATAGGATGCCAAAATATATAGAATGGAAGAACTCTAATCCATTATATATCTTTAGAAAATTATCCTATTTAGAGCCCCATCCAATATAAATACCTACCTTAACCAGCTAGACCCTCAATATATACTTTTAAATATTTAGGTATAATTTAGGAATAAAAACCACACATTCCAACAAGTAACCCAAACACCAACCAAAATAAACCTCAATTAAATAATGATATAATAGAATAAATTTCAGTCATAATTTTCAATCAAACATAATAGAAACAAGTAACTGGTTCAAATATAACACATCAAAACTTAAATCAACTCAATCAATTATTAATATAATCATACCATATAAGATTATATTTTGTAGTTGTCATTATACATTTATACATTGCACAGTTAATAAATTGACATAGACATGATTATAAACTGAACACCATATAATCAAGTCAATAATAAGCATAACCAAAATAGTCAAGACTCAACAATAGTCATGCCGTAATCAAACCAAGTACTAGGGTCAAGATAAAAGACCTCAGTGAAGAAAATAAAGTTCATTCAAATAGCATAGTCCTACAAAAGATAACATAGTCACATAAATGGACTAAAAAGTAACTCAATACACACACACACACACTCACACACACAAAACACACCCCCCCCGCCCCCCCGCCCCCCCCCCCCCCCCCCCCCCACACACACACACACACACACACACACAAACACACACACACACACACACACACACACACACAGAGGGGACTATTTCTGATAATCTGGACTTATATCCCTATATTAGATGGGAGATGATCTTTTAAAATAAATATTTTTTGGGTTCTATATAGTTACACATGGAGATTATGGTAATAATTTAGATGTATTACCTATTTATTATATTGGAGAGAATTTAAAAATTATAAAATTTTGAAAAATTTAGGCGTATTCTTGA
>JARHVA010011740.1:5000-29454 GCA_037957365.1 Torreya grandis | reverse complement strand
CTAATAGCTCAGGTAAAAGTTGAAGGATTTGAAATCTAGGCTTTCAACTCATATCACAATCTATAGGACCTCCTTTTGACCCAAGAAAGTATACCTATTGGTTTCAAAGACAGGTAACAAAATATAACCTTGAGGTTGGGTGATAATTTATAGTTATAAGAGTGATATGATTATACTTAAATCATTAAATGGGACCAAAGTATTTAAATAAGGCTTAAACATGAAAAATACTATGCATGACATTTTATAGGTGTACCTTTGCCCTCAAAAGGGTCACCTGCAGTCAACAGTAGATTGACAGTGTTCTAACATGTATTTGAGCATGAAATAAGTTAAAATAAATTATAATTTATCCCAAAGGAATTAATAATTATCTAAGGTAATACAAGAGACCTGAAATTATAGTATACACCTACAGGAAAGCTTATTTTTCTAAATGCAACATAGTCATAGTTGACCATAGGCTAACCTAGTCAAGTGGAGGTGGGTGTATCTTGAAGAGATATAAAATAAAGTTGAGTGTTTACATGAATGATAAGACCCCATATTAGTATTAAAATTCTAAAGGGACACCATTGGTAAATAAATAGAGCATGGATTGGTTTCACATATAACCTACAGTCATACTCACTAACCCTGCATAATAAATAAGTTCTATAGGAGTCTATCTTAGGTTTTGGAATGTTTGAAGATGATTTATGTGTGACAAAAAATTTAAATATTTTTTATAGGGTCCCTAGGAACTATTAAATCCCCTCCCATATTTATATTTCCTCACTTAATAGGGGAAGTTCTATTTGTTTTATCTTAGACAAAAGGCACTCCTTGAGAAGCCATACGCTATAGATCTATCATAATAATGACAAAGGAAGGTAAAAAATAAGACTCATATCCTTTCAAGGAGATGTCAAAAGTTTTTTAAGACATTAATCAACATAGATAAGCCCTCATAGTACTTAGGAACCCAACATAGTGTCCCAAACCCACATAGGTGTAGACTAAGCATATTGGATGTTGTCTAGGAATAGTATCTAAAGGGGGCACGACTCCATTTAAATTATTATATGAGTCTTAAAAATCATTATAGTACCATCATGGATAGATATAGGGTGTGTGGAAACCTTTGGTTTTTATAAAAATAAATGAGAAAGCTATTTCTTGGCTTAAGATTACTGATAGGGTGTGTAGAAAGCAAAAAAGAGATCGAGAAGGCAACTTTAAAATATCATAATAGTGTAGATCCCTAACATGGTAGTGTAAGAAGATAATATATGTTGGATAAGTTCATTAACAAGGTTTCAATGAAATTTTTTTAGGTTTGGACATCATAATTTGATGAACTATCCTTAATGGTAAAACAACCTAAAACCCTCTAAAACCCTTGATAATGACTCAATGAAAAAGATGAAGAAGGATAAACATTAAAATGATAAATTTTGACTGGGAAATTATCTTGGAATTTTAGATGACTCCATATGGATCCTTCCCATAAAGTTGGATTCTACTCTACTTGTATGGATAGGGTACATAAAGGATTTTCTTGACAATTTTTTTGTGTGTCAAGTATAGAAAGGTTTTAAAGTATGAGGATACCTTTGGGATGTAAATTGGGACCTAACCTAACCCCTCATATAAATTTATTGCTTAATGAGAGCTCACAAGTATTTCTGTTATCACCTTCACTTCATCTAGTCCAAAATGACAGTGAATTAACAGATGATCACCAAGTGAGAAGGTGATAACTTTAATTTGGAGACTATTTTAAGGTATGATTAATGAATATAAGGTCATGATGACTCTTAAAAAGTGTCACATCACCTCCTATGTGGATTATATTGAATAACTGATGAGCATTTTAGTGCCAAGTGTGAAAATAGGTCTAAGGAAGGGTGATTATGACTACAGATAATAAGAACAATTGTCTATAAGGAGGTTGATTATTAGGTACATATCCAATGCATGTTGGGGCCTTTTTATAACCCCCACCTTCATATTGAAATGATCTCAATTATTATTAGTCTATTTTGGAGAACTCAATGAAGACCAAATGATGAAGGCAACTTCCAAACATGTAGCTGAAGAGTACTACAACATATTTGAGGAGTTTAATGCCTTGGAGAGATATTTATACACAGAGACCTTGTATGGTCTATTCCATACTTCTTCTATAATTGTAACTCTTTCTCTTAGCCATGGCATCCCTATGGCCATACATTTCCATCTCCATATGGAAATTATATTGTTAGATATCCCTATGGGGAAGGATACTATGAAACCTATCAAGAAGTGCCTTCCTATCAATCCCAATGAAACTCCTACCAATCATATCATTATTCCTATCAAACTCAAGAGGATTATAATCAATATTTTCATGAAGAATATAATTATTCCATGTATTTTACATCATGGTATCACAAGGCTAGATGTGATTTCCCATCGGCTAAAATACAAAAAGTTAAAGCTGGGTTTAATCCCCACCATTACCCTCCTCTTCCTACTTTATCCCCATATCATGTTACATTCTTCTTGGCACTCATGCCAAGTTTGATAAATATTGAAGATAATATGAGAACATGGGATGATGATTTTGATGTCTTCCCTAACCATCTCATGGAATGGTTAAGAAGTTTTATTCAAAAGTGGATGAATGTGTTGCAGGTGTTTGAAAATGAAACTCAATGGGATATCCAAGAGAAGCTGTACTTGACAAATAATTGTATTGGAAGATCAAAGGATAGGATAAGGATATGGGAATATAAATAAATTGAAAATGAACATACTGTTGTTGAAGAGCCTCAAATAGACTATTGGCAAGGTGAGACTTTTCTTGAAAGAAAATTCTTTCCTATTAACCAACCTAACTTTTCATTTCTCCATTAACTTACTCAATAAGTACTTTTTCCCAAGTCCATTCATAGGCCCTCCACCATACCTCATACTCAATATGCAACCCATGATCCTATCCATTAACCTCCCACCTAATCCCTTCTTGAAGGAGAGCCCCTTTTGTGGGAAGAAAGTGTAGAGGAGCAAGTTCAATCCATAACTGATCAAAATGATGATTTGATTAACTATGATGAAGAAATCACCATAGGGACTCCCTTTGGTAAACACAAGTGCAATCACACCTTATTGAGAGAAGAGAAGAATGTTTTATGTCCTATTATAGTTTTTCATAAAAAATTTGGTCAAGGTATGAAAGGAGAAGTGTTTGAGAGAGAATATATATTTCATCAGTTGGTTGATGTCCATGATGAAATAGACATGACAATCATGAAGAGGAAGACCTATGGAAGAATTTTCATGCAATAAATCAAGAGTTTGAGAAGATAAGTAAGTCAACCTCTTATCTTAAGAAGTGCATACCTGATAATAGGTTTTTTGATGATGTTATCAAGCATAAAGGAAAGTCCTTGTTAAGAATGAAGAACAAATTAGAGTCACTATTCAAGAATTTGTAGTCATAGAATATATTTCCCATGAGCAGCACTCAACACCTAAATCTAAAGTTAAACCATCTGTAAATGTATTGGAGCATAAGTAAGACTAACTTGGTGACCTCATACCTCAAGAAGATAAATTTGAAGATGTGATGCTTCTCAAAGACAAGTAAAATAAGGATGATTGGAAAAATAAATGAAACATTTTCCAGAGCTTGAATATATTTTCTAAGTTGAAAGAAAAGTGCATGAGAAGGTAGAGAAATTTTTTTACATGGATGAAAATGACCAATATTGGGTGGAATATGTAGAGCTCCTTGATGATTTTAAAGAGATTATAATTGAAAGGAATCCTAATCTTATTGACAGAACCATGAAAGTCAATAAGTTATGCCTTGTTTAATCACCATTATAAGTTATAGTTGAGGAGCCTTATGAGAGGGTTGAGGCTATTGAAATGAAAGATGAGCTCACTTTCATAAGTGATTTGGTGGTGATTGCTTTGATTTCATTGAATATTATGCCAAACTTATTGTCCAACAAAATGAAAAAGATGAAGGCATCAATGCCAAGGATAAAAAAGAAACATGAATCATTCACTCCTTCATTTCATATATCAATAAATGTTTCAAAATTCCCTTTTAACCTATGAGGAAGAGTTTCTTTCAGGTTTGTTTTTGCTTGAGTTAGTTGATTTGGTTTTTGTGTGTGTGTTCCATAAGTGCTCATGAAGCACAAGTGTGTGGTGTGTTATTTTGTGTGTTTATTATTGTTGGTGTGGATTCAAGGAAAAATTATTTTAAAACTTGTGCACATATGACTCCATGGCCCAATGGATATGATTAGGCTACTGGTCTTGTCATAGCAAGCATACCACCTCTACGAAATCAGTAAGAATGTTAATTATTTTGAGAAGTCAAAATATCTCAACCCCTTATAGTAATTTTTTTATAGGGGTATATTAATTTCCTATAAGGTCTATCATGGTATTATTTGATGTCATTAAATGTGTCATTTACCTTAGTCAAATTCATCCTTAGGCCTATATCATGTTAGGAGTCACATTTGAGACATTAATGGGCTTTATATAGTTTTCCTAAGTAGAAACATGCTATAAATTTCCTTTAAACATAATTAATGTCAAATTATTATTAGTCATGTTAGTTCTAATTGAAATGTGTAGGTTCCTAGCTGAAAATCAAGAAAATAATTCAAAAGGAGGAGGTTTTGGTAAATATACAGCCTATGCAAGTTTGGTGGCATGTGTAAAAGCTTGTGGAATGAATATTGAGATTACCTAAGTTAATTTCAACTTTTTTTGAACTTTGAAACCCTAAAAAATGGTTCAAAAAGATTTTTCTCCTCCATCTCTCTTCTTGGCATGCAAAATGGGTCAACAAGTTTTTTATTAATACGACCAATAGGAGAGGTTTTAATTCAAGTTCTATTATACAATGTTATTAAACTTAGTTAAATTTAATTTCATATTGGGATTTAAAATATTAATTTCCCGTGCTTTATTAACCATTCTTAAGAAGTTATTTTTTCTTATTTACATGTTAATCCCCACATAGTACAAGTTTCATTATTGTATGACCTAGTCTATATAAACCAATGGATAAAATTGATTTAAAAGAATTTTAATGTTATTATATCATGTTTTCCATCAAATTTTTCATGTTTTGATGTGATTTAATGAGCTCAATATTTTTAAGTTATAGGTTGAGTACACTAAATGACTTGCAGTCAAGTTTCAACAATTTCAGAGGGTTCTCATCCTTTTGATGGTTTTAGATGAGGGTGATAAATTTTATTTAATGTATTACATGTGATTTTGATCCCATATCCTTCCAATATCAGTCACAATGGTTTCACATTAGTGAATTTGTAATCAAATAAATAACACAATCATATTTCTACATGACTGTCATACACTATCAGTCAAGTGAGGTGTATGAAAGTTTTGAGAGCATTCATGGAGTTTTCATGAAGAGTTTAAAGAAAATAAATACATTGTTGGAACATGATCCATCAATATAAAATTTAAAAATCACATATGACTGACTCTAAAGCCAGCTCAAGCTATATGCATAGTCATGCACCATTGATGGACACCTATAGGCACCTCACATGAGATTAAGCATGTTGAATACGACATTTTAACCTATTTCAAGTGTTTTAAGGTTTGAAATGTCAATTTGAAGACTTTGAAGAGGTATATAATGGATAATAAGGTCATACACTATGCATACTATCCACATCTCATTCTCACTACCCTTTTCTTCTACTATGTACACACCTACAAGCTCCCACATAGGTCTAAGTATTTGGACTTAAGAGTTTAGACATGTTTTTAGATCATAATAGAGGTTGAGGAGTTGAAAGATGCCATAATAACCATTTTGAAATCATAGAGTGGTATATAGACTTAAGGATTTGTGTTCACAAGTGGAAAAGTTTGTTTTATGGACTTGTTACCTTAAAAGCTTTACAATAGAACCTTGTCCACATTTGATTATATCATATAATGAGGTGACATGGAGTCTATATGAATTTGAATGATCTTATATTGTAGCCATAATATAGGAGTGAGACCTTTTAGTCTAAAGTGAATATTTGTCCAATAGAGTATGGTGTTGGAAGGTTTCAAAATCATGCATTCTTTTATTGTAGAAGGTCAGTGTTATCTATAGCATCTTGACTTCAAATGTTCTTACTAACCAATGTGGAAATATAAGATCTTGTCCTCATGGTAAGTGTATTTATTAGATTTTATGATGGTAATAATATCTTAGGTAAAAGTTGAGGGATTTTAAATCTAGGCTTTTAAATAATATCAGAACCTAAACATCCTCCTTTTGGCCCAGGGAAGTACACCTATAAGTTTCAAAGAAAGGTTAGATAATAGAACATGAAGGTTGGGTGATAATTTATAATTATAAGCATGATATGAGTATATTTCAATCATTAAATGAGAACAAAGTATTTCAATAAGGCCTAAATATGAAATATACTAAGAATGACATTCTACATGTGTACCTTTACCCTCAAAAGGGTCACCTATAGTTAATTGTACGTTGACAGTGTATTAGCATATGGAAATCGGTTCCTATTATAGGTATTTGATCATGAAATAAATTCAAATGAGTTGGAAGTTATCCTAAAGTTATTCAAAATTACTTAAGGAAATAGAAGAGATATAACACTACATTATACACCTATATGTAGGCATGTTTTTCTAAATGCAACATAGTCACAACTGACTACAGGCTAACCTAGTCAAGTGGAGGTGGGTGTATCTTGAAGAGATAACAAATAAATTAGAGTGTTGACAAGAATTATAGGAACCCAAAATAGTATTAACCATCTTAAGATAACTCCATGATATGGAAATAGAGGATGGATGGGTTTCACATGTAACCTATAGTCATATTTACTACCCTTACATAGTCAATATGTTCTATAGGAGTCTAACTTGGGTTTTGGAATGTTTGAATGTATTTTAGGTGTGAAAAAAAGTTTAAATATTATGAAAAGGGTACCCAGTACCTAATTAATCCACTCATCATTTTATATTTCCTGAGGCAATAAGGGAAGTGTCCTCTATTTGTCCTAGATAGAGGGCACTCCCAGAGAAGCCATACCATTTAGGTCTATCATAAGAATGACAAAGGAAGGTACCAAAGAATACTCATAGGATCATAAAGATATTTCAATATCTATGTTGGATATTAATTAATATAGGGAAGCCTTAAAAGTACTGAAGAACCCAACATAGTGCCCTAAACCCACATAGGTGCAAACAAAGCCATATAATTATAGGACCTTCATGGGGAGATATAAGGTGTGTGAGAACCTTTGGTTTGTAGAGAAAGACATGAGAAAGCCATTTTATGGCTTAAGAATAATGAAAAGGGGTGCAAAAATCAAAGAAGAGCTTGAGAAGGAAACTTTAAAATCTCATAAAAGTATGAATGACCAATATCAAAGATCAAGGATATAATATATGATGGGGAAGGTTCTTAACAAGATTTTAGTGAAATTTGTCTAGGGTTTGGATGTCATAATTTTATGAACTATCCTTAAAGGCTAAAACTACCTAAAACCCTCTCAAACCCTTGACAAGGACTTGATGGGAAAGATGAAGTTAGGAATTGTAAATGAGGTAATTTTTCTAGGAAATGGTCTTGGACTTGCATAGGTCTCCCCAAGGCTCCTTCCCATTAAGTTAGATTCTACCCTACTTATACCAACAAGGTACATAATGGATTTTCTTAATTATTTTTGATGTTTTGAAGGTACACAAAGGTTTCAAAGGATGAGGATCACTTTGGGAGGTCAGTTTGGACCTATAATAATCCCTCATATACATTTATTATTTTATGAGAGATCACAAGTATCCCTAATATCACCTTCACTTTAGCTAGTCTAAAATGGGATAGTGAATTGAGAATGATCAACAAGTGAGAAGGTGATAACTTAAATTGGGAGGCATTTTAAAGTATAATTGATGAATATAAGGGCATGAGGACTCTTGAAAAGTTTCACATCACCTAATATATGTATTTTATTGAAAAATTTATGAGCATCTTAGTGTCAAGTGTGAAAATAGGTCTAAAAATGGTGATTATGATTATAGACAATGATAACACTTGTCCAGAAGGAGATTGATGATTAGGGACACATACAATGCATGTTGGATCCATTTTCTAACCCCCTTGACTTCATAGTGAAATGATCTCATCTATTGCTAGTATCTTTTGGAGCTCTCAAGGAAGGCCAAATGATGAAGGTAGTTTCCAAACATGCAGTTGAAGAGTCTTACATTAGATTTGAGGAGTTTCGTGTCTTGGAGAGACATTTGTCCACAAAGACCTTGAATGGTATATGATATACTTAATTATTCTATAGATGTAACTCACTATCTCATCTTGACACCTATTCTTATGACTCTTGTACTTCATTCTCCTCTTTCCTCTCTCGCATTCTGTAAATGCTATCCACTTTGGTTCTTGTTTAATAATTCCACACCAAGTATGAGGAATCCCTACTATTTTGATGTTCATCTTTGATTTTGAATAATATATGAAATATTACTTTGAGTTCACAAACACCTTGTCTAGGTGTGGAAAGTGATAAATGGTGAGGTCTAGTGATTCTATCCTTACTTCTCCTTATCCTTTCATGTCTAATGCTAGAAGTTCTCATTCTAACAGGTCATATAAAGAGTAGCTAGTGTGTTGGGATCCCTTAAAGTGTACATGTGTTTGTAGAGTATATAATATGCTCTCTCATACACTTACCTTGTGTTTTCTCATACATATCATCTCTATATTGAAATAGTAATGTTAGAACATCTTAGGAATTTGAAGTTAGTTTGTAGGTCTTTTTTATTAGTCAAATAAGTATGATAACATTGTGGAAATCCTTATGGTATATCAAACCCTTTGAGTATTTTATTTTCATGCATATCTCTTCCCTTTTTCCCACAAAAAATTGACTTATGCAGGTAATAAACACTTCAAGGTCAATTTAGGGAGCTAACACTTAAACCTAAAGGTCTACCTCTACTATATGAAACCCACAACCCTAGAGGTAGTCCAATGTTGCCCAAATATTAGAGTAGGCCTAAAAAACCTCCTCTAAGGTTCAAAATTTGGTGTCATTAATAAGTTTCCACTCTAAAGGATTTTTTTGGTTATTTGCTATGAATGAGATTCTTATAAAGCCTTTTGGGCCTATGGGAGAAGTGGGCTTATGGATTTAGTGTTGCCGCTCAAATTTTAATTTAAATTATGATGTTATTAGGCACTTCCCATCTTTTATTCATATATTTTGTCTTCCCTTGGATTATTAGTGTAAGGATTATTTGATGGCACTAGGAAATATCTTTGAGGATTTTATTAAATTAGATCCTATCATAGAGGAAGGTGTGATGGCTTCCTATGATTGTATTAGGATTATGACGGATTTAGATGTATAAATTATAGAAAGCATTCACACTAGAATAGATAAGGGTATTTCAAAACAATATTTTGATATTGAGAAAATCCCCTTCACATGATTTATTTGTAGAAAGCTTGGGCATGTCAACAAATTATGCAATTATTTGGATCGATCTTTTTCTATTAATTTGCCTCTTTTTAAGAAAGTTTGGAAGCATAAAGTTAATCTTGGACATAATTTTTATAAAATGAATAATGGGAAGTTTTGGTCATCTTTGAACAAAGTTAATTTGGAAGCTGTTCCAGAGATTGATCTTAAAATTAGATAAATAGAGTCTTTGTTGTTAGCCTTAGATAAATAAGATGTTTTATCTCTAGATTCAATAGGTAAGGATTGTGATTATATTTATAACCAGTGTTTATCCATTTATTATTTTCTTTAAAATTCTAATTTTCCTACAGTAGTGGGTTAGTACCCTCTCATTTTTGAGTCTGTAGGTTCAATTGGAGAAAAGGAAGTTGTAGATTTGGTGGATTCAGACGAGGGTTATTCATATGAATATTTAACTTCATGAGAAGTGGTAAGGATTGATCAATCCCTTGGATCTATTTATCAACCCAACTATGGCTCTTCTAATAAAAAACATATGAAATCTTATAAATCTTAGTTAGTTATCATTGTTTTGGATGGGAAACATGGACAAATGGATTAGTTCTTTTATGTTGGTAAGTGAGGGTGGAAATACCATATCAAGGTAAATGAATAGCATCTCCTATAATGTTAGGGGATTGAATTCCCCTAATAATATATTTTTAGTTAAGAATATTAGCTAGGAGAGTAAACATGATATTCTTCTTATTCAAGAATCTAAGATAAGTCTTTTTGAGGTGAAGAGTTTTGAGATATTCAGTCTTTCCATTTAGAAGGTGTTGACCCAATTTTGCCCCTCAGGCAAAATCCCGGTCACCTCCTACACCTGCTTCGCATGGCCAGTCATTTCAAGTTGTAAGGTCCACTTTCAGGTTTTGACAGTTTCCATTTCAGAGCATTGGTTCATCGGCCTAGTTCATTGGCATTCACGGTGGTGAAAGACAGAATCTCTGAATGTTCACGCAAGGAGAGAAGAAGAGAAAAAATGGAGTGTTTCAACACTTAGGCAAAAAAGAGGGTAGAAAAAATGCAGAGGGCGGCAAATTCGCCACCCACTACAAGGGCGGGTAAAATGAGCCCACTTACAAACATGCAGAGGGCAGAAAATTTGCCACACACAACACAAAAAAGCCATGGACATCAGCCGACATCGGCAATACTGCCGTCGTCGGCACCTTATAGAGGCTGACGTCAGCAGAACCGCCAACGTCGGTAGCACAAAGGCAGGCACAAAAAATGGAAAAGCCTACCTAGGGTGGTGAAATGGAAAAGCCCGCCTAGGGCGGCGAAATGGAAAAGCCTGCCTAAGGTGGTGAAATGGAAAACCTTGCCCCATGGCGGGGAAGGAGAAATTGTCGTGCAAAGCACAATTTTGTCGACGTCGACAGCTTACAAAAACTGACGTCGACAAGACTACCGCCATCAGCAGCTTATCAGCTGACATCGGCATAAATCCTACATGAAATCCATGCAAAGGGCGGCAAAATCACTGCCCACTACAAGGGCAGAAAAATTCCCCTGCAGTGCACAAGAAAAAACCCACCCAGCCGTCAGAAGAGAAGACTAGTGCGCAAAATGAGGCAACAAACATGGTCTTGGCAGACTTGTGATGTCATCAATAGTGCTTTTCACACTTTTTGATGAAACTTATCTTGGCTCTCCTACTATAAATACAAGGACATAGTCATTTTTCAGGGATCTTCCTGACTTTTGTAAAGAGCACTGCTCTCCAAATTTCCCACCTGAATCAATAAAAATACAGTTTTTACCTCTTTCTTGGATGGATACTCTATGTATGTTTTATATGTTTAATCTGTGTTCAGTCATTTCCTTTTAAATGCTCTCACAAGTTTTAAATACTAAAGTATCAGCTATCTACAGAATGTTAGTTTGCAACTTACAGGTGAAGAGTTCCATCTAGGGTGTAGAAACCAAGGAGGTCACTTACAGTATGCATTTCATAGCATCTTGGTGAGTCCCTGTTTCCTATATCTTTCACTGAAACCTCCCTGTCATCCCAGCAACCTGATCTTTTCTACCAAGTTTCAGTGTAGAGTATACTTGCATTTCCCCTGATTCTGAGAGTGGATCTGAAAGGTCACTCTTGTTTTTGGTGTATCACCTCTTTTAGAGTAGGCTGTTTGTTTTCATGCTTTTCTCTCTCCCTTTTCATCCCCCCAGTATATACCTATATACCTATATTTCACGCTACCTGAAACAAACAAGATACATCAGAGGGAACTAGCCCATATCTAGAGACTCTCCTCTCCTGCTTCACCATCCCATAGGCGAGAGAGGGGTTTCCATGTTGCAGGGAGAGGGCAGGAATCTGTTTTCCTATCGCAGGGTGCACTTTCCAGCGTCAACAGTTTTGGCACGCCCGGTGGGACTGTAATTTTATCAAGTTTCTAACGCAGTAGTATTTCAAGATTGATGCTAGTCCTGCTACATTGATTTTTCAAAGATTTCCAGCATCTGGTGACTCCACTGGTAAGAGCTCAGTTCTTTATTTTTAAGACTAGTCACTTAACTTCTATGCCAAAAGTTACCACCAGGTCAGCTTGTCCCCTTTGAGTTCGTTGAAATACCTTTAAACTCTGCTAAAAGGCTCAGGTTTGGAAGAACCCACCCTTATCCACTAGTAAATCCTCCTAGACTTGTTGTTAGGAACACCAACCCAGCTCAGCCACAAATACAACCTGTTCCAGCCATGGCATTGCCTTTTGTAGCTTTTCGTGGTGAGAGCACTTTAAACCTCCCACGCTATGATCCAATCCCAGGAACAGCTCTGAAGAATGTGCCTTCTTTTGATGGAGTGGGACCTATTACAGTTGTTGAGCATATCAAAAATATTGCCAACCTTTGCAATATTCACAATATAATAGAAGAAAATATTGCCATCAGACTGTTAGCCTTGTCTCTGAAGGGGAAAGCTCTCGACTGGTACGGCACCTTGCCTATGAATTCCATACGTGTAACGAATTGGGCACTCGTTTAACTGATCGTTTTGGGGAAAAAAGTGATGGCCTCTCTCTTGCTGAGCAGCTGACAACTATAAAGAGAGCTCCGCACGAGTATATGTAGGACTTCAATATGTGGTTTCAGAAGACTTGGGATAGAATTCCCATCCTGGTAAGGCCGACCCCCAGCTACGCTTTCTTGTACTATCTAAAAGCATTGAATAGTGACATTGCTATGATGATCCAATCTATGGGGGGACACATACTGCCAGCTGCGTATGACATAGCCATTGCGGCCGAAAATTGCTTAATTCAAGCCAGGAAAATCACCCCTAGACCTCACATGCCACTTTTTCCAGAACCGCTGCCCCAAATTCAAGCAGTCACTCCCACAATTGCTCCCCTACCTGTCATTGAAAAGCCAACTACTTTTCCATCCAATGAATTAAATGAAGTTAAGGGCCTATTGCAGAGCATGTCAAATGAACTTGTTTCCCTTAAAAGACACCAAGCTCAAAGCCACAAGCCAAACCAGGGTTATCAGAATTATGGCCATGCCCCTAGACCCCCCTTTCCAAACTATAACCATGGTTAGGGGCAGCTCACTATAACCAGGCCTTATCAAAATTATAACTCAGGCCCTCCTTCGTCATCTAAAGCCATGGTACCTACTCAGAACAATCTAGTGCAGGAGCAGCCAGGTTGTTCAAACATGGGACAAGGTCAAGAGCAAGTTGTCGACACGAATGACATGATGAATTTTTTCCAAAATTTGGAAAATTAGGGTGCTAATTTTTCTCAATTTTTTGAGTTCCCAGCTCAAACCAGTACAAGTAACAATCAGACTCAGCCGGATTCTACCCTGATAAATCACAAAGAGGGTGAGCTCTGTGCAATTAATCATGGGGGCACTGCAGGCAATCATGTTGATTGCATTGTGGCCAATACGAGATTTAAAAGAAGAGCAGTTGGAGAAGTGCAAGCTTCCCCTTAGGCAGTAGCGAATCCTCCACCACACCCTTTTCAAAAGGCTCCAATTCCCAGACAACCATTTGCACCTCCAGCTCCTCAGTCTACAGCTCCAATCAGGATCAGCCCAAAGGAAAACACGAAAGGAGTCAATCCCCAAGTTAATATAGTTGATCAAATGAAGAAATTGCATGTGAATATTTCTCTATGGGATTCATTGTCTCTTCCAGGACAAAAGGAGGTATTGAAGAAATAATTGCATGAGCTAGATCGCCAGGCCATCCCAACAGACACTAATAACGTCCTAATGATGAATGGGTAGCCTTCTGCTCTAGGTCAGGTAAAGAAAGAAGAAAAGACTCCCCCTTTTTATGTATCTTTGATCATAGGGGATTTCTTAGTACATAATTGCATAATTGATAGCGGGGCCAGTACTTCAGTAATGCCTAAATGCATTGCTGATAAGATGGGGTTAAAGTACGAAGCCATGAACAAAGGAGTCTTGCAACTAGATGGGACACTCACAAAGACAGTCAGAGTCCTGAAAGGATTGAGTTTAACATTACATGCCTGCCCAACATTCTCGATCCCCCAAGATATAGTGGTGGTGGACGTTCCTCCATATTTTGCAATCTGTTTGTCAAGGGACTTTACGTCCAAGATAGGGGCTATCTAGTAGCAAATTGGTCATACCTGGTTTTTAGAACTAAATACGGTACCAAAGTAAAAATTGAATCTGAGCCACTCTACAAGGACCACCTAGAGCCCTATTCACCCAAGGCAGCGAATGTCAGTTACACTATCATTGATCCAGAAGACTCTCAAATAGACAAGTCCTCATCTTCTGCTCTTGAAGGAGTCGCAGATCTACTCTTGGATGAGTGGGGAAGCGATAACTTCAAGCACGATCCTTATAAGTTTATTGAGGAGGCAGACCTTGGTGTCTATTACTTGCATGAAGAGAGTGCTGTCATGCCCAATATAATGAAGGAAAACAAAGAAGATCTTGGCCTGTGGCAGCTATACTTCGACGGTTCCAGAAGCAAATTGGGCGCTGGTGGTGGGGCAATGTTAGTCTCCCCTTCTAAAGAAAGGTACTTTTCAGCTTTTCATTTCCAGTTCTCTTGCACATGTAATGTTGAAGAATATGAGTCTTTGATTTATGGACTTGAGTGGGCAAGAAAGAGAGGGATCAGAAAATTGCAAATCCTGGGGGACAGTGAACTAATAGTGAACCAAATAAGAGGCCTGAACCTAACCAAGAACTCCTTGCTAAAGTCTTACAAGCACAGAGTCTGGGACTTGATGGAGGATTTCCTTGCTCTTAACATTACCTCTATCCCCAGGGAACAGAATAAGCAGGCTGACAGGTTGGCAGCTTTTGGTGCCCAATTTGATGTTTCAAAAGAGATAAGCAGGGATTGTGGTTCACGCCATTTAAAAGTGGTGGTTCGGCCTTCGATCCCAGACAATGTTACAAATTGGCAGGTCTTCGAAAGCAACCAACAGATAGCCCTTTTCCTGAAGGAGGAAGCTGAGTTTGCAGTCCACAATCAAGCAAAATTGCAGCAGCAATATGGAAATCAGATTGTTCAATTGAAGAACAATAAACTTCCTAAGGGTCTGGTCACACTTGAAAGTATTTTCAATGGAGAGGACCAATTAAGAGATGACAAAGCATGCATCACTACCAAAGAGGAGAATTATGAAAAAGTTTAAATCTTCAAGGACAAGTTACTAGCCCTTGGTAAGGTCTGCACGTTCCAAGAAAGACAAACTTTCATTCTGCTGTGTTAGGAGTTCATTAAAGTCTTCGCTTGGGACTATAGCGACTTGAAAGGCTTGGATCCAAGACTCGCCCAGCACACCATTGAATTAGATAAAGGCACAAAACTAGTCACACAAAAGTAGAGGCCTGTTAACCCGATGGTCGAGCTCCTTATGCAGAAAGAATTGGCCAAGTTGATTGAGTCTGGCATTATATTTCCGATCAAACATTCCTCATGGTTGGCCAATTTGGTTCCAGTTAGAAAGAAAAATGGGGAGATCAGACTGTGCATCGACTTCAAAGACCTTAATAAAGTCTCTTTAAAGGATCATTATCCCCTTCTAAACATGGAGCAGATCCTCCAAAAGGTAACTGGTTCTAAACGCTTTTCCCTCCTAGATGGCTATTCGGGATATAATCAGATTCTAGTGCGTGACTCTGACCAATACAAAATAGCCTTCACCACCAAATGGGGAATGTTCGCCTACCAGAAGATGCCTTTCAGGCTATCCAATGCTGGTGCTACTTTTCAGCGAGCCATGGACATGGCTTTTAGTGGCTTGATAAATAAGAACGTATTGGTGTACCTCGATGATATAACGGTTTTCTCCAAAGAGGCAGGACAACATATGAAACACCTCAGGCAGATTTTTGAGAGGTGCAGGGAATTTGGCATCTCCCTAAATCCAAAGAAATGTGTATTTGCGGTTCATGAGGGGAAACTTCTTGGCCACATTATGTCCAAGGAAGGTTTGTCTATTGACCCAGAGAGAGTCCGCTCCATTCTGGAGATGTCCCTACCAAAGCATAAGAAAGGCCTTCAGAGTTTCTTTGGCCGGATAAATTTCATTCGGAGGTTCATTCTAAATTTTACTGAAATAGTTAAACCCCTAACCTCCTTGCTAAAGAAGGGTGAAGAATTCAAATGGACAATGCCAAGAAAGGACAGCTTTGAAGCTATCAAACAGGCTTTGACCCAGGCTCCCGCTCTAATCAGCCCCGACTTCAATAAAGACCTCAACCTCTACACCTTCAGTAACGGAGAAGTAATATCTGCCATGCTCACCCAAGCAAAAAGCGATAACCTCGAGCAACCACTCGCCTTCTTCAGCCAAGGGTTAGAGGACTTCGAAATCAGGTTTACCTATGTAGAGAAGCAAGTCCTGGCAGTGGTATGCAGCTTGAAGAAATTTAGATATATGTTATCAAACAGTAGGATCCATCTCATGGTTCCACATCCTTGCATCAAAGATTTCTTGACCAATCGAGACTTAAACGAGAAGAGAGCGGGATGGATCACCAAGGTAATGGAGTACGACATAGATATCAAAATCACCAAGTTGGTGAGAGGAAGGGGCCTGTGTGAACAGCTAGCTACAGATTTGAGACAAAAGGGTGAAGACAGCTTGCTGATCCATGATGCAGCAACTACAGAAGAACCAACTATCATAAGAGATTGGACACTGGACATGAGGCATTTCCTTCTTACGGGCGAATGTCCACATGGTCTCGGTAGGGCCGAAAGAAGGTATTTTAAACTTTAGTCCCTTCCCTATGTTTTGATTGACGGAGTATTATTTAGGAAGGATCTCTCTAGGGTTCTCCTGAGATGCATTGACTCTAGTCAGACTGACAAGGTATTGGCTGAGTTTCACGATGGGCCAACAGGCGGCCATTTCGCCCCTAAGACCACAGCAGCAAAAATAATGAGAGCTGGCTATTTTTGGCCCACTCTCTTTAAGGATACCCATGCCTGGATAAGAAAGTGTAAGAAGCGTGCACTCTTTAATGGAAAGCAGCGATTGGCTGCCATGCCCCTACAGCCCATTCAAGTTGAACAACCATTCATGCAGTGGGGCCTGGATTTCATAGGGATGATCAATCCTCCCTCTAGCACCGAACACAAGTGGGTCCTGACTGCTACGGATTATTTCACCAGGTGGGTGGAAGCCATTGCTTTGAAGGAAGTGAATGAAAGCGTAGTCCTGGATTTCTATGAGGACTTAGTGACACGTTTTGGGTTCCTAACCACTATAATCTCAGATAATGCCTTGGCTTTTCTGGGAACCAAAACTAGTGAATGGGTGCTAAGGTATGGTATATACCTCGACACTTCATTAAATTATTACCCACAGGGGAATGGACTAGCTGAGTCCACTAACAAAAATTTGATCAAGATTATAAAAAAGACCATGGAAGAAAATCAGAGAACTTGCCATGCCAAGTTGAAAACAGCTCTATGGGCCGATCGAATCACTCCAAAAAGATCAATCAGAAATTCTCCATATACGCTTGTGTATGGAAGGGAAGCAAGGCTTCCTATCTCACTCGAATTGCCAGCGTTGGACCTCGCACATCAACTGCAGCTAGAAGAAGGAAGTAGCATGGAGGTCAGATTGTGTGAACTAATGGAGCTCCAGGAGGTAAGGAACCAGGCCATGGTCTCTATGATCAGTCGCTAGCATCAGGTGAAAAGACATTTCGACAAGAAGCCTTCATTAAAGAGTTTCATCGAAGGAGACATTGTCTTAAAATGGGATGAAGATAGAGCTAAGCCTAAAAAACATGCAAAATTTGATGCCCTCTGGAGCGGTCCTTACATGATTACTCAGTGCAAGCAGCATAATGCATTCCAGCTCTCCAGGTTGGATGGTGAAGAATTGCTTAAGCCAGTCAATGGGATACATCTGAAGCATTGCCACTAAATTTTGGTTCGACTGTATATAGTTTCCCTTATTTTCTTCCATGTTTTCCCTAAGTGCAGTTTGCACAGTTAGTTGTTTTTAGTCTTGTGTTTTTCCCTTTGTAGTGGGGCTAAATTTTGTATTTTTGATTCTGGGATTATCAAATCTATTGTGAACTCGCTTCAAAGTCACCATCTGACTCTGCACCCAATGGATATGCAAAGCAACTGGGTTCGAAGCATAGCAGGCACGCTTCCCCCATGAGTCGCCAATTTGTTGACCCAATTTTGCCCCTCAGGCAAAATCCTGGTCACCTCCTACACCAGCTTCGCATGGCCAATCATTTCAGGTTGCAAGGTCCACTTTCAGGATTGGACAGTTTCCATTTTAGAGCATTGGTTCATCGGCCTAGTTCATTGGCGTTCACGATGGCGAAAGACAGAATCTCTGAACGTTCATGCAAGGAGAGAAGAAGAGAAAAAATAGAGCGTTTCAACACTTAGGCAAAAAAGAGGGTAGAAAAAATGCAGAGGGCGGCAAATTCACCGGCCACTACAAGGGCAGGTAAAATGAGCCCACTTACAAACATGCAGAGGGTGGAAAATTCGCTGCCCACAACACGAAAAAGCCATGGACATCGGCCGACGTCGGTAATACTGCCGTCGTCAGCACCTTACAGAGACCGACATCGGTAGAATCACCGACGTCCACAGCACAAAGGCAGGCACAAAAAATGGAAAATCCCACCTAGGGCGGTGAAATGGAAAAGCCCGCCTAGGGTGGCGAAATGGAAAAGCCTGCCTAAGGCGGTGAAATGGAAAACCCTGCCCCATGGCGGGGAAGGAGAAATTGCCACGCAAAGCACAATTCTGTCGACGTCGGTAGCTTACAAAAACTGACGTCGGCAAGACTGTCGACGTCGGCATAAATCCTACATGAAATCCATGCAAAGGGCGGCAAAATCACCACCCACTATAAGGGCGGCAAAATTCCCCTGCAGTGCACAAGAAAAAACCCGCCCAACCGCCAGAGGAGAAGACCAGTGCGCAAAACGAGGCAAAAAACATGGTCTTGGCAGACTTGTGATGTCATCAATAGTGTTTTTCACACTTTTTGATGAAACTTCTCTTGGCTCTCCTGCTATAAATACAAGGACTTAGTCATTTTTCAGGGATCTTCCTGACTTTTGTAAAGAGCAGTACTCTCCAAATTTCCCACCTGAATCAAAAAAAGATAGTTTTTACCTCTATTTGGATGGATCTTTTAGTGTATGCATTGAATGTTAATCTGTGTCCAGTCATTGTCTCTTGATGCTCTCACAGGTTCAACACCAACAAACCTGCGATCTACAAAGTGCCACTGTCTGTTGCTGTCAGGAGTAGAGTTCTGTTTTGAAGGTATAGAACAGGTGAGGTCACTTATAGTATGTGTTTCTCAGCACCTTGGTGGGTCCTTTTTCTTGTGATTTCCATAAGAACCTCCCTGTCATCCCAGAGACCTGGTCTTTTCTGCCAGATCTGAGTGTATGTATGTTTTGTTTGGTCCTGAATGTGGATCTGGAAGGTCAACCTATTTTTGGTGTATCACTTCTTTTAGAGTAGGTTGTTTGTTTTCATGCTTTTCTCTCTCTCTTTTCATCCCCCCCTAGTATATACCTATATACCTATATTTTATGCTACCTGAAACAAACAAGATACATCAGAGGGAGCTAGCCCATATCTAGAGACTCCCCTCTCCTACTTCGTCATCCCACAGGCGAGAGAGGGGTTTCCATGTTGCGGGGAGAGGGCAGGAATCCGTGTTCCTACTGCTGGGTGCACTTTCCAGCGTCAACAGAAGGGAAGTTTCATGGAATTTATGGGAGATTATGGAGTCATAGGTATGTTTTTTATCCCTTTTAAAGTCAAGTGTATTATATAGGGTTAGGGTTGAATTAGCAAAATTTTTGGGTGGTAAGTTTTAAGTCTGATTTAAAATTTCTTTTATTTAATTGGTCTAATGTTTATCCTATTTTGACTTCCTTTATTGGGTATAAAGTAGCTTTTATATGGGACTTCAATGTTATTATTTTATTTAAGTAAAAATAGGGAGGTTTTTAAGTAATTTTTTAAATCCCAATAGGACTTATCAACTTTTTTTCTTTCAACGAACTCCTATATTTGGTTCATAGACAAGGTATTTTTAGTTGGTTTAATAAGAGATTGGGTGAAATTGTATTCCAAAAATGTTAGATAATTTTTTATTCTGTCCTAATTAGTTTTCTCTTAATCATTTTTTTAAATCTCAATTTTTCCTATTTCTAGCTTGGATCATTCTCCAGTGGAATTGTTGATTACTGATGGAGGTGTTCTAGCATGGTGCTCATTCAATTTTGAACTTATTTTGATTTGACATCTAGAGTTGTCATATTCTATGAAGTCTTGGTGGCACTTTAATTTGATTAAAGTTAGGTATTTGACATTTAAAATGGATAACAAGCTTTATTATATCAAGAAATTCCTTAAGTATTGGAATTTATAGAGCTTAAAAAACATGTTTGAAGAAAATGTCAGGGTAGAGGTTGAATTAAATAAAATTATCATGGTTACAAGGATGTCTACCCAGTAGTATGTTTTTGAAAATTGGATTTATAAGGAAAATCAAGAATCATTACAAAGGGTATAAATTCAATGGAAGTATAAATCTACGAAATGTTGGTTGAAAGATGGTGACAAAAATACCGCTTTCTTTTGTAATTTTGCTCAACTCCAGTAAGGTGTCTCTTAGATTTCTAACATTTCCTCTTTGACTATTAGTGATGAACAAATGTCCTTATTTTAATGGTTGCTAACTGATGTTGAAGGATCCAATCTCTTGGCCAATGAGGAAAATTTGATCTTCTTGTCTAAGGTCATTTTAGCCACCCAAATGAATGGCTCTTGGATCACTTTTCACTAGAAAAATTCCATGGGGTGATTTTATTATGGTTAAATACAATGTTCCTAGGCTAGACGGATTTCTAGCATCCTTTTTTCAAGCCTTTTGGGAAATTATGGGTCAAGATTTCTTGGATATGGTTGAAGAATCATGTTGTAAAGGAAGGGTTCTCCCATATTTTAATGTCAATTTTATTTATTTATTATTGAAAGGAAAGACCCAAACCATATTAAGGGATATTAGACTCATTTTTATTTTCAATACTATTTATAAAATTATTTATAAAGTAATGAAAACACATTTGAAGTGTCTTATTAACTCTTCAATTTCCAAAGAACAAGCTAGTTTTGTGCTTGGTAAAAACATTCAAGAAGGCATTATTATTTCTCATGAGATTGTTCATTCTCTGGTTAATGATCATATGAAAGTTATGCTAATAAATTATATATTGGTAAAGGATATGACATAGTCAATTCAATTTTTTAGATTAAAGAGATGGAAAATTTTGGCTTATGCAAATATTGGTATCACTCAGTGTTTAGTTTCTCGAGGTTAAAATTTTTGGTCCTAGTGAATGGTAGTTTGGCTGGATTTTTTAAGCTTCTTAGGGTATCCATCAAGGTGATAATTTATCTCCTTTCCTCTTCATCATTATGGGAGAGAAACTAGGTTAAACAGTCAACTAGGCCATTTTGTATCATTTGCTCTCTAGTTTGAAAGTGGTAGAATGTTTTAAATAAGTCTCTCATAAAAAAATTGTTGATGATACCTTTATCTTTTCTCAAGCATTGTTAAAGGCTAGGGTTTTCAAATATATTCTATCGAATTAGGAAAGAGCTTTTGGTCAATAAATAAATTAGATAAAATCATAAATCTATTTTGTCAATTGCTTTGCTCGTTTATAGTAGAAAAATTCATTGTTCTTATGTTTTAAAATTGGTAAATTTCCAAATAAATTATTGGGATTTAATCTCTTCATTGCTAAAAATAATATATCTATGTGGAATAAATTGACTGATTATTTTAAGTCATGTTTATCCTCTTAGAAAGGGGAATGGATTTCTCTTGCACTTCATGTCATCCATATCAAGTCTATCCTCGATGCTCTTTTTATGTATAGCTATCAATGCTTTAACATTTAGATAATTTATTCAAAATTATGAATAAAGTTGTGAAATATTTTCTTTGGAAAGGATTAGGTGATATGAATAAAATCCCCTCATTAAGTGGGAAATGTTAGGTAGAGTGAAAGCTAGTCGAGGGGCTAGAGTTAAGAGTTTGGAGGTTCATAATCTAGCTCTTGGATCTAATTTGGTTTGGGGTATGATTCACTTCTCAAATTCCATATTTATCAAGTTTGTTTAATGTAAATATTTGTATAAGGATAATCCTACCATCATTATTTTTATCACCAATTCATCATGTGGTTCTTGTGTCTCAAACTTTTTGTTGAAATCGCTCTTGATTATTATTAATCATTTATCTTGGATAATGAATAATGGAAGGATGGTTGATTTATAAAATGATTCTTGGAATTTTCATAGGCCATTGATTGAATAATAGGGTTTAGATGAGGCTCAATATATTTTATAGCTTGCCTTAGGGAATAAGATGGGAAATTATGTTGAGCTAGTGGAAGCTTATGGATTTTGTAGTTGAAACTAGAAATAGTGGGATCAGATGGTGCTTTAAGATTTGGAAAGTTATCTTCTTGCCTTTATTCTTAAAAATCATAAAATCTTCATCAATCAGAAAGAAGACAAGCTATTATGGATTAAAACCAAGTCCGGTAATTAATCTATTAATCTTAGTTATTAGATGTGGGTCAAAAATGATCTTAAATTAGTCTAGGATTAGAATCTTTGTTAGAATAAGGAATGTTTGAAAAATTCCAAGGTGTTTTCTTATTTGGCCTTAGAACAACATTCTCATAGTTGATAGGTTGGCTAAAATCAATGTTTAGGGTCCTTCTAGATGTAGTATGTGTAAAGTCATCGAGGAAACTATAAACCATCTCCTCTTGGAATATTCTTTTGCATATTAATGTCAAGTGTGCTTGTATGGTAAATTTGGTCTTGGGCTTGGCTTGTTTCTCTTTAGGTAACTTTTTTTCATGGCTAGTTGACAAAAAAAATATGCTTTATTTTGTCTTTAGAGAGTTCATTTTATAATTATGATCTAGACCATTTGGAAAGAAAGGAATAGGAGGATTTTTTGAGTGGAATGCCACTTCCTCTTCATTACTTATGAGTTGGAGGTCTATATATCTGATGTAGTTTTGGCTTAAGTGAAACAAAGTAAATGTATTTTAACTTCTTGGGATATGAGTATGGAAGCCAAATAGAAGTTTATCAAAATTCCTCTTCTTAATGGGTTAGTAGTAATTGGTAGATGAAACCTTAGAAAGGAGAATTCAAATTATGTTCTTCCCAGTCTAGATTAGTTTAAATTACATTTTGATGGAGCCTTGCATGGTAATCTCATTGCTTCTATATTAGTCTACATCATATAGGATTGTAGTAGTTACTTAATTTAGTTTGATTTCATTAAACTATCATATGGAACTAAAAATGAATTACAAGCTTTAGATTTAGAGTCTAGTCTAGGGATGGTTGATCACTATAGTATTTCTCATGTTTTAATCAAAGTGGATTCTCAGTTTATTATTCAATATTTGAATAATAGAATTAAATTTTTTTAGAATTTAGTCTATATTTTGGTTAAATCTTGGACCTTTTAAATTTTTTTGAAGCTAGGAAGGCTTGTCATTTATTTCATGAAGAGAATAAGGTTGTTGATGAATTGGTGAATGTTTAAATTAATCAACCTATGGATATAATTATTGATAATCATAGTGATGCTTGTGTGATCAGATTGGGCATTAATGTTGCCAACTTTCTTTCCCTCCTTCACCACCATATTTTTTTACTTTGATTAGTTTGTTTCTATTTATTTCCTTTACAAGATGAATTTATATCTATTGGATGGTTTTTAACTCTTCATTATTCTAATTAGTTGTTGGTTACAAGGAGCAGTTTTGTAGTGGTTGGGATTGGAGCTTTAATTTTTTGGTTGGACTTTTATGGATTTTGTAGTGAAAGAAACTTTGTTGTATCCTTTGGTTATGGGATCTTGTAACCCAAGCAAAATGGATTTAATTTAAAATGTCTTTTGGGGTTGGTTGTTTAATGCTTTTTGGGTCCCTTTTAAAGAAGCTTTCAGTTCTATCCTTTCTATTATTGGGAATAAATTACTTTATGCTAGTAGGTTAGTCACAGTTAATTTGATGGCTACATCTATATATACCCGAAACATCATGTTCATTATCTTTGACAAAGAGGACCTAAAATCCTTCATTGAATTCTTCATTAATACAAATTTTATGTTGGGATTGGATGAAGCTATGGAGCTAATTGATGGTGGTTAAGAGGAATTTATGCCCATCTCTAGTAAATTCAAGTTTAGGTTACTACCAAGGTAACATTTTGGGAGTTAGAAATGAAATTATCTCTGCTTGATAGTTATATCTATTCTCTACTATTTGAGATAAGGGTTGATAGATGGTTTGGATTATGGTTTCTACCTCCACCTTTGGAGGAATATTTATCACCCAAACCTAAT